>PVJC01007758.1:0-50478 GCA_004026665.1 Murina feae | reverse complement strand
CTCATTTTTTCCCATGTACTCATTTTATAATAAATAAACAAAAATTGAACTTATAAAATAAATTTCTTACAGTCAATATCATTTTGTCTGTTGGATTTGTTGGATTCTCATATAAACTATTGGTAAATTATGTAGGGTGCTAAGTGCTACAGGAACTCACTGTGTTAAAATGGTTGATGAAAGCTTCATGGCTTTTGACTGAATAACACTGAAGAAGGAGAGTTGCTCTGGATGTTTGGCCCTTCATGGGGAAATCAGCCCTCCCCATGCCTCTCCCCTAACCACAGTTATTAACTCTGCTTGCCCTGCTTGACCTGGGGACCATGTGACTCCTGAAGAGTGTAGCTTTAATCTGTTTCATTCCCAGCTGCACTCCAGGTCTCCCTTTCAAGAAGAGAGGGCTGAGTTCATACATAGTTCTAGAATGCACGCTTCACTGATATCATGTGGAAGGGCCAAAGTCAGGTACTTGGGTCATTTAAAGAAATCCTCTGGTGAGAAGTAATCTGTCCAAAGTCACACAGCAAGTTGGTGGCAGATTTAGGGTTAGAACTTCTAATTCCATACTCAGTGATTTACCCGCTGACTTCGCTATTTCCATCTGCCTCCTTGCCCAGGGCAAGAGCTTAGTGACCACGCTCCAAGGTCCAATCTGCCAAGACCAGTGGCCTCCAAACTTTTTGACTACCATTGATTGTGATGGAGGGAAGGGAGCAGGGAGTAAAAGACCCCTGGATCCACCTATTATCACTGACCAGAGTAAAAGGATTCAGTGCTGTCAAGCAAATTTAGGGGTACCTTATACATCTACCTGAGCAGTAGGAGTGTGGCTGAACTACATAATTTGATCTGTCCCAGGCACCATACTAAACTGCTAAACCATGAACTGCATTATACGACTTGCTGAGGAAGGTACCACAATTGAATCTACTTTATAGGTAAAGAAATTGAGTCTTAGAAAGATTAATTTATCCAAAGTTAGAGAGTTTATGAGGAACAGAGTGGGGATTTGAATACAAAATGCTCTAGGTCTAGACTCTTAATCACTGTCCTAAATTCTTTCAAAAAACAGACAACCATGCATTACATATCTTAAAGTCTAGTCATTGGAAATTCATTCCTTCCATCACTGTTTGCCATCATTTCATTTTAGAAAAACTAGTTTAATAAAAAATGAAATGAGGCATTCTGTATGCTCAAATATGGAAAGATATATTATTAAGGCAAAAAAATCAAGGTAAACTATGTATGGTCTATGCACTCTTAAAACTACTATTAGGATAGCTAGCAAGTACACATGTCCTTCCGGAAGGGCACACAGTAAACCACTAAATTGTTGGGAGTGGACCTGGGGAGGCCATAAACAGGAAGCAGCCCCCCAAAAAATACTAAAAAAAGAACCAGAAAGCAACCTTTTATTCTGCATTCCTCTACTTCATGAACAATTATTACTTTCATAATTTTTAAAAACTTGAGACATATACTAGAAATATAAGTATATGTCATTTCACAGTAAAGTTAACTAAACGTCCACCCCGAACTAAACTGGCAGCGATGTGATCCCCTTACTCACACTTAGACCAACTCCCTTAATAATGAAGGCAAGGTTAAGAATAGTAAAGCAATGCAGGCACTGGTTCAACCATTTACCAGCTTACGATTTCAGGTAGGTTATCTAACATCTACTAGCCTCAGTTTCCTCATCTGTGAAACGGAAACAATCCTGCCTCCCAGGATAGTGGTAAGGATCAGAGAGATAAATGGATATCTAACACTTAGTACAGAGCCTGAGAAGGAGTGAGCAGTCAATAGGGCTAGTAGCCATTATTATACACCACCAGTCCGTAAATTTACAAGCTTATAAAACTCAATTAACCATAGGAATTTTTGCAAGTCAAATGCTCTAGGTGGAACCACTGTGAGATGGCAATCTCTCAACCAAAATCTTGAACTCCAAAACACTCTAAAACCAAAAGCTTTTTTGTAAGTCTAAAGTGAATGAACTCATTAGAAGGAAGATCCTGAAATGCCATGAGGCTATGTAATATCTCTATTTATCATACCTGAGATGACTAGTCATATATTTTTTCTGAGGACATATTGATTGCTTGATTATATAATGCTGCCGGGGAACCTCACTAAGGATTTTACATAATATATGGTAGATGCACCACATTACTTTGTTAAAATCTGAAAAACATCTAGCTCCAAGAGTTTTAGATAATGTACTGTAAACCTATCTTTCCAGACAGGCTCTCCAGTCTTCCTTGTCCACAGGCCCACTTCTTATCAGCCATTGGCTGGGTCATCTGTGGGGGCCAATGAACCTCGCTGAGACTCAGAGGCCTCTAGGTACTATACCAGCTAGAAGTACTACTCTAGGTACTACTGGGAATTCAGCACTGCGGACAGCAACACTCCCCAGGGGAGCTGCACATTTTCCCTTTACCTACTTGTAGGAGTGACACAATACAGCTCGCCTAAGAAATGCCACCATTGTTTTCTAATGGCAAAACACAGGGGATGGGAATGGGGTGGGGTGGGAGGATAGTTGATGTAGTCTGGCGAGGAAATAAATGTGTTTCTTATCTTTTTCCTCCAGGCTCTTCTCCTCTGACATTATTAAAAGCCTGGCAGGTACTTTGAATGTTTGTTTTCATCAAATTTCCTTGCTTTCCTAATCTGCAAATACTTCTTCATGCTTTCCTTTCCAGAGTGTTCTGTTTTGCTTAACCACTGGGTTTTCTCAGTCTCACCTGCCCCAGTGTGGGGGTGTAAGAAATATAACTTTCCTCTCACCTTCTAAATTCTTCTAGCTGGTATAGTTACTTGGCAGAGGAGATAGCATGATCACGAAGGTGGTTTTCCTGGTTGAGGCTTATCCATTGCACTCCAGGTGTGCTGACCCCTGCGATTTCCCCAGATGTGGAAAACTGTGGTAGTGGAGGGCTGCGTTCGTGCGCTCTCCTGCTACAGAAATAAAAATTTTTTCTAGCTGGGCCAATCACCAAATTAACAGAGACAGATTAACAGGAGAGAATGTACAAAGTTTATGCTGAGGGTGTCATAAAATGCGAGATGGGAAACACATTGGGTGGTTGAGGCTTATATTTTATTTCAGAAAAAAGAGAAGCAGGGCAGGGGTTGGGATTCCAAAGGGAAAGTAAGCAATTCACAGGTAGTAGAAAGAGCAAATATATAGCAAACGTTCTTGTTGGACTATCCAGAAACAATGTTTCTTCCTGTCTGTCACGTATGTGCTAATTCATGTGTTCTAAGGTGATCATGTTAAGGTCCCCTTCCTCCTTTTCCCTGTCCTTGAAGTTTTTGCCAGCCAGTGTGTGTGTGTGTGTGTGTGTGTGTGTGTGTGTGTGTGTGTGTGTGTAGGGTAGTTGTTGTTTTTTTAATCTGAATTGCTTTAGTCAGGGAGAGGGTCAACATTTCTCATTGAGGCATTTGTTTTCAATAAGTAGCTTAAAATCAATACCCCAAGAGGCACATTTTGGGGTGGCAAAACTTTTATCCCCTTACCAGCAATCAGGTAACTAGGCAGAGACCTGTTAGAAGTGGACTCCTGCCAGCCCCGGTCACTCTAATAAAAGGGAGGTGAAGTAAGCCACAGGTTGCCACTGTTGTTCCTGCTGGGATTATGTTTCTGTCCTTGAGGGAGAAAAGGGGGCAGCGGTGAGGTGATTTCCTTCACTAATAAGCCAAGTCAGATTCAGGCCCAATGAAAACAATGCCTGGACTGGCAAGCATAAAGTCACAGTATGTGAGTGCTGCAAGGGACCCTAGAGCTTATATGCTGGAGGTAGTACAAGAGGAATTGTTGCTTTTTTTTCTTTTAAACAGATGTCTATTAAGTGTCTACTTATGCCAGATACAAGCTAGGTACTGAAGATGAACAATACAGCCCTGTCCTTTTCTATGAAGCTCAGAGTCAGGTGGGAGAGAGAGAGAGAGAGGCAAGTAAGATTTAAAAGGACAGTGTGTTGATTTCTGTGGTAGGCAATACAGAATATTACAGGAAGCTAGAGGAAGGGAATCCAGCCCAGGCTGAGGAGGAAACACCTGAGCTGAGATTTTAGGGACATGTGTATGAGTGTGGTGGGAGATTTCAAGGAAACAGAACAATACATGTGAAGGCAGGGCACTGTTAAAGAACTTAGGCTTGTCATCTCTTTATATTTCTATGTATTTGGCCTATTCCACAGCTAAAATAATGCTGTGTCTGATGACCAGGGCCATATCTTTTAACTCTGTGTACCCTCAGGACCCACGCTGTTCCCTAAATACACTAAGTGCTTGATCAGTGGTTATCAGTGGGAGGTGTTTTTCTACACATAGAGGGAGAAAAGTCTTTCCTAAGAAAGTCACCTCGGGACAAGCACACACTACCCTACACACACACACATACACACACACACACTGGCTGGCAGAAGCTTCAAGGACAGGGAAAAGGCAGGATCATGCATCAATTTCATGCATCAATTTCACGCCTCTTTCCTTTGACTGAGTGTTGCTCTCTGATTATTTTTCCAAGTTGGAAGTTACTTACCTTCTCTGGGACACATTTCCCTCACCTGTAACATGGGAATGATAAATATTTATGAGAATCAAGAACTGGTCCCCACTACCTGTTTATACCCAGAAATCCATGTGGCCTTGACCATGAGCTTGACTTTGGAGGTACTGAGCTCACTGGGCTGGAGGTGGGGCTCGCCTCCCCTCTTATGGGGAACATCACTTTCAATGTGTGGCCTCTTGATGCAGGTGATGAAGCAGATCTCCCTGCACTTGGTGCTGATTTACATGTCCTTGGGAAAGCTATAAGCAAATCAACCCCTTGAAGAAAGAGCTAAAAGTTTGTGCATGAAAGATCTTATGAGGGGAAGTCCCTAGGTGGAAATTAGCAACCAGAACAGACTCCAACAAAGAGCCCATAGGATTCTCCTTGAGAATATCAGAGAGGTGGGAGCAGAACAGGACATAAAGGCATCTTCTTCAAGGTTTTCACCCACTGCCTACTTTGTCTTTTTTCTGTGCACCTTGCTCTGGTCCCACTGAACTCTCCTGGCTAGGATACCTGCTATCTCCTCCAGGAAGCCTTCCAGGACTGCTCTGTCCCCACTGAACTCTCCTGGACCAAGCATGAGCCTTTCCCTTTTCCACTAAGACATTCAAGATAAGATGGGAGGTTCTGGGGGCCTAAAAAAATCTCTATGAACTAAAGGTAGAATAAAATTGAAACAGACGGTATAAAAAACTAGAAACTAAGAGATTTATAGCACTCAACAACATTATAGGGTAAGCAGAATTTGTTCCCCTCATTCTTATAGGTAGCATCGGCTTTCCAGAAGCAGAAGGCCCCAATATTACTCTTCTTTGCAAATATTTTCTTTTATTGATTCTAAGAGGAAGGGACAAGGAGAGAGAGAGAGAGAGAGAGAGAGAGAGAGAGAGAGAGAGAGAGAGAGAAACATCAATGATCAATGACGAGAGAGAATCATTGACTCCCACATGCACCTCACTGAGGATCGAGCCCACAAACTGGGCATGTGCCCTGACCAGGAATCGAACCATGACCGCCTGGTTCATAGGTCGATGCTCAACTACTGAGTCACATGGGCCAGGCTCAACATTGCTCTTGATGCCTACAACCAATCTCTCCTCTCTGTTCTCCCCCAGAGTGTCTCAAGCCTGTCTTCTGTTCTCCATCCCACTGACTTTGCCTTGTTCTCACCATCTCTTCACTGGACACTACTGTAGCTTTCTCACCAGTCTCCCAGCCTTGTCTCTTCACTCCAGCCTTTCTACCTGGAATGTCCTCCTCTCCTGATCTTCCTGGTGAATGTCTTATCCTTTAGAAAAACTCAGCTCAAATGTCACCTCCTCCAGTAAGCCTCCAGGGACTTCTCAGCCAGAGCTAATTGTGTCCTTCTCTGTGCACTTTTCACTTACCTCATAATAGCATGTATCTCAATATGCTGGAATTGCTGGTTAACATGTCCTTATACCCCACCACCCTTCATGACAACTCCTTCAAGGCCCCTGACTATGGCTTATACTTTGTCTTCTCTAGAGTCCTGGGGTGATCTGACCTTCCTTACAAAGCTGGGAGAGCTTGATGAGAAAGGAAGGGAGTGTGTGAAATGGAATGAAAACTTTGCAAAGTTATAGGTTCTTCAGTTTCTGAGCCACTCCCTATATCTTGTGAGGGATAACGGGTAATTTTCTCAAAGGAAACTCTTCGTGCTGATTACCCTACAGTTTCTTCGAAGCTGCTGAGGAGGCTTAGAAACCTAAGGAAGCAAAGGCCCAGGGAGATTAGGGACTGCCTAAATGCGCACAGACAATTACTGACAAAGACCAGACTAGAACTCAAGTCTCTTGGCACCCAGGACAGGGCCCTTGACACAATACCAATGGCCTTTCCTGAAGTTTCCCCTCCAGGCAACAGCATATAATTATCAACATTAGTATTTGGAATTTATGTGCCGCTTTGCTTCACTGGCTTTTTTATTATCCTTTTGATTAGTAATTCAGTATGCAGCCCAGACATGGAGCAAAGCCAAGATATGGAGGAAAGAAGCAGAAGGAGGCCAAGGCCAAATAAGGGGCCATGAGCCCCTGTGAGGGGACCAACGGTGCAAGAAGGCATGTAGACTCATGGGGCCAGTGTCGCATGTGTGTGTGTGTGAGGGTGTGTGTGTGTGTGTGTGTGTGTGTATAGATGCTGAATAGGCCTCAGATGAGTGGTTCAAGATCCTTCCTAACCTCGGGGCCTCCCCTCTACTGGGACAGGGGCAATAGGAACAAGAATATATTTAACATCCAACAGGTTAAACACCAGGTCCAGCTCCGAGATAGACTGCAAGGCTGAGGGAGTTTTCTGCCCAGCCCTGAAGAGGAGGAGACCCAAGCTCCATGACCAGAAAGGCGGGAGTGGGGAGGGCTTCTGCCTCAGACGGTGCCTGTTGGGAGCTAAATGGAACTGCTCCAGATGCCCGTGTTATGTGGGAGTGAGGGGTCTGCGAGCCCACCATTCAGTGTGCTATGACATCCTCGGATAGGGGGGTGGGGGGAGCTCACACTGCCAGCCCCGTTCCCCAGGGTCTCCTTCCAGCCCTGGCCCCAGCTTCATCCTGCTCCAGAGTTTACTTTTTGGCCTTGTTTACCTTCAGAAAACAAGAATACTCTCCCCTCACAACCTCCTGGTACTGTGGTGAGACTCAAGACCTTGTGGGGAGCTTGAAAAATAGCCTCATCCATTCATGACACTCAAGATGAGGGTGTCGCCATGCTACAAAAAGAAAACGAAAACTGAAGTGAGCGGGGTGATAAAGAGCAGGCCTGGGGGGGGGGGGGGGGGACGACAGAGCAGCTGGGAGCCCTGGGCTCAGGGCTCAGATCTCTCTCTGGGAGAACTGAGGGGAATGCTCACCCACTGAGGTCCTATTTGGAGCCAATGTGTCACATATATCATCTCGCTTTGTCCTCATGTGATTCCTATGAAGTGGCTACAGCTCCCCCATTTTGCTAATGAGAAACCTGAGGCTTTGAGAGGTTAGTAATTTGCTCGATATTATACTAGTACAGTTAGTACGTGGGAGACCAGGAGCAAAACTTAGGTCCATGGTCTTCCAAGCCCATGCATTTCCCAGCACAGTACTGTTTTCACCACATGAAGAGTCTTAATCTCTATGAGCTCAGGGTCTTTGTGAGTAAAATGGGGGTGGGGGGAGGATTGTATTGCCTCTTAGAGTTGTTTAAAAATGAAATAAGATTATATTGCTTAAAAACATAAAATCCTGCGTGGTGTCTGATAAATAGTAGGCGCTCAATAAATGATTTTATTTGCTTGTTTTTCTCTTTAGGGCATATTAATAACAAATCTCCGGGCTTGGGCGCTTAGGAGCTCCAAAAATGCTTCAAGAAGCGGGAGGACCACACATCGCTTCTGGGGGAGCACGACAGCAGGGTGGGAAGAAGGGCTGGGAGAGAGGACCCGTGGCTGCCTCTCGCCCCTTGCTCCGCCGCCTCCTCTGGGCTCCCCGGGCTTCCCGCTCCGCCCCGCCCCGCCCCGGAGCTGGGTCCGGAGCGCCCCGGTGGGCTGATTCAGGAGCGCGGAAGGGAGAACGAAGCACGGAGGCGAGAGGGAGGCAGCGGCAGCGGCGGGAGGCGGGGAAGAGGGGGGACCCTCCTGGCTGTTCTCCCAAGTCAGCGCGGAGCCGCCTCGGGCCGGGCTGAGGGCTGCGCGGCGGCGGCAGGGCCGGGCCAGGATGCGGGGCTCCCGGGACCACGCCGGGCGGGGCGCGCGGTAGCGGCTGGCAGAAGGCGGGAGCTGTCCGTGGTGCTGAAGCGGCGGCGGTGGCAGCGACCCGGGGCCGAAGGCGAGGTGCCCTCCGGGGAGTTCCACAGCAGCCACGAGGCGAGGGCGCTGTCGCTCACCGGCCCATGCAGGGCCCCCGAGCCCCGCGAAGGAGGCGGGACCGTCCTCGGCAGAACAGGTAAGAGACCGTCTGGGGTCGCATCGGCAGCGCACAGCTAGGCGCTGAACCAGGATTGAGCTGGGGCCCCTCTTAGGGATGCGGGCTCTGCCCGAGGTCGCGCTAAGTCCATCCCTTCCCCTCACCCTTCAGGGTGAGAGGGGCCTGAGGGACTGGGGCTCATGCAGGCATCTGGGTACCCTGACCCCACACCACCAGGCCTTGACCCCAACCTCAGGCAGCTCTGAGACACTCTGCCCCACAAGAAATGCTCACGCATCTCCACACTCCCGGTGTCCCAGTCCCCACCAGGGCTCTGCCACACTGGGGAAATCTGAACCAGCTTCTCTAGCTTCCCTCTCCTCTCCCAACCCTGCTCATTAGGGGGACTGCCTCAAGATTTTTTTTGCCCTGGAATGACCCTTGGGCCAAGGGATGGGCCAGGCCCCTCAGGACCTATTAACCCATTTCTCCAGGGAAGGAAGGAGGTGCCAGAAGATACCTTAATTTTATCCTGTGGCTCTCTTGACTCTCAAGGAAAGAGGCTGGTTTTGCATCACTCTGCTTGGTGCATGAGGGCAGAGTGGGAGATCCTGAGTCCTGTCATCTGTTATGTGGCTGAATGCTGGTGACCCTAGACAGAATCTCTATCTGAAGTCCTTCCTCTTTTGGCAAGAGTGAGCTGAATGAGATCATTCGGGCCTACAAAGTGCTTCCAGGTCTTCAGAGCAGAGTTCTCGGCGTGCCAGAATCAAAATAAAACTGGGTAGAGGAAGACTGGCCTACCGCTGTAGCTGACCGCTGCTTTAACCCCATCCTCTTATCCCAGCACAACTTCCCCACCCACAGTGGTAGAAAGAGCACTGGGCTAGGAGTTCCTGGCTGGACGCTGGCATCTACTGGCTTTTGGCCAATTATCTGAGTTCTCTGAACCTCAGTTTCCTCATCCCTAAAGTGGGGATAACGTAGCTGCTCTGCTCACCTCAGAGAACTGCCTTGGAACTCAATGAAACCATGTACCTGATTGAAGGCTTGCGGACTGTACATTGCCAGACTAGTGTGAGTAGTTATCACCATTCCTACCCACCAGCCAGACCTGCTGTCAGTGACCTATTCACTGTGACCCTTACCCCCTTTTCTTTCAGCCTGGCTGTGGTTCCCTTTGTCTTTGGCCTCCCTGAGGTCCCAGAGTCAGTGAAACCCAACTTATAAAACTTGAGAAGGTAAAAGGGTTCCCTCCTTGTCTACTCTTCCATCATCACCTATAGAAGATGATATAGGGTGAGAGTCTGACTCACAATTTTTATTTCCCCCCCCCAAAAAAAATCACAGATCTAGGGAAACTGCTCCTTGAAGGCAAGGATTATGTTGTTTTCATCTCGTCGCCTCCTTCAACACCCACCTCCCCCACAGCACCTGAAAGATAGCGAGGACTCAGTAATTGGGTGTAAAATACAAGAGCGAAGTGTTAAAATATCTCAGAAGAAAAACATTTGACTGGAAGTCAGGAGCCCTGTGTTCTGATCCCAGATCTGCCGATGGCTGTCTCAGGCTGTCCCTTCCCTTCTGTAAGCTTTAGTTTTCACTTCAGAAAAAGAAGGTTGAACTAGATGAGTTTTAAGGCTATGAGTTCTAATGTTCTGAGGGGCAATCTGAGGGCTATTCTGAGCCCACAAATCCCTAAGGTCTCCTTGAACACAGAATACCAGCTTCACAAATCTGATCTGAAGAGTACGTTAATGTCCTTTCAATGAAGAACTAGATTTTATGAATGCAGTGGAATGAGGAATAAGAACTTAGGAAAGATATTTATAGTTTTAGTGTTTTCTTAAGATCTCTTAGTCTTCCTTATTTTTCTGGGAAAGCCAGGAATGTGTACAGAGTTGCTGAGCAGACCAAAAGGCTAGGGAATCACTTCCCACGAACATTCTTTGTGAGTAGCCAAAGGCCAGGGACCCTGTCCTTGGCCATCTCCTCCCAGGGATCCTGCCTGATTGGGATCCCCCATCTAAGAAGACTGAAGGAGGGGACAGTCAGGAAAGATCCATCCCTGGGGAGAACACTTTTTAATATAAAAACAAAATGAGCTTCTCTGACAATAATTTTCCTCAACTGTGGCAGGCCTGGCTGATATGCAGAAAAACCTTAGCTAATTGGCACTTGGGGAGGGCTGAGTAGGCCATGCCAGTGACCTCCCCTACTTACCCACCACCACTCCCTCCCCCCATGTCAGCACTTTCTGGCTCCCAGCTGCCTGTGCAGCACTGGCAAGAATCAGCTCCTCAGAGTTAATGGACAGTCACTAACCTTTATAACAAAGTGACAGCAGCAGTGGCAGCAGCAACCGTGGAGAGGGGCTTTATTTTCTGCAAGACTGGTCTGGGGGGGGTGCTGGCCTGCTGCTGGGTATAGAACCATGCACCACTCCTCCTTCTACAGCTGTTGTGGGTGGACACTCCAGCCCCAGGGCTGTCAGGGTTCAGGGCAACACTGATCACCAGGCAGACACATCTGGCTTCTCTCCCAGCAGGGAAAAGCTACCACTGGCTACTTCTCCTGTTCCCCTCCTGCCCCCTCGATCTGCAAGACTTCAAAGGGAAGAAGGGAGTCAACCTGGGCACCTGATTGGGTGACCTTGGTTATCAGGGGCTGGGGGCAAGAGAGGTCTGAAGAAGAAGAAGAGATGAATGTCATTAAGAAATGAAGTGTGTGTGTGTGTGTGTGTGTGTGTGTAAGAGAGAGATGGAAACACTGAAATACTCATATGCAGGCCTCTGCCCCTGGGTGGCGCACACAAAATAATAAGAGAGGTATCTGCACATTATTAATTACCTTTGGATTCAAAGACCAATTCATTTGAACATCCCAGAGGGACTTCCAGCCCCAAAGTGCACCACTCCAGGGAGGAAGACGTGGAAGCAGCAGCCTGCACTTTGGGAAGAAGAAACATTTCTGTTCCTTAAACCTCGGGTATTTTCCAACCCCATGCCCTTCTCAGGGGCTTGGTAGGCATCCTACCCGGAAAGAGGTCCCTTTGGCTACTAACCAGGGGGCCGTGAAAACTGATCTCATCCCTGCTTTTTGCATCCAGGTTCTCTCTTCTCTTGTCTCCTCCCTTATTCTCTCTTCTTTCTTCTCCCTGCAGCTGCTACCACCCCACCCCAAGCAAACCAAGCAGGGAGCGAGGACCCCATGCTCTACCTCCCCATTATGCTCTATCTTCTGCCATCAGACACTCTGTTTGCTGTAAGTGACTGGGAATGAGCTGCTTCAGTAGAGAGACAGGTTGGTTCAGTGAGAATAAAGGTTTAATTTCTGCCCGAAAATGGACTAATTTGAGTAGTGGTGCCACCACCTTAATCTTCCCAGCAATTTCCACCCTCGTCAGCCACATTCCCATCCCTCAGGCAGATGGATTATGCTCTGAGAGAAAGGCCAGTCCAGCGCATGGGGCACAGGTGGCAGTGGACAGAGAACAGGGTAGACTTTTGTTCTCTGGAAGACAGCACCTTAGAAGACTTGGTAACTGAGAAGTGTTGAGCTGCTTTTCCCTTCCCTGGGTTCCCTCCTCAGCCCTCTTCTCTCCCTTCCTTGCTCTTCTCTTCTCCTCCCTCTCCATAGGTCCTTCAATAATTCTCACATCTCTCTCCAGCCCTGACCACTACCCAGAGCTTCAACTTCATACATTTAATTGCCACATGGAGTTTCTACCCTAGTATCTCAAAGACCAAATGCATCCACTTCTCTTTCCCATCTTTCTGTGTGTGTGTGTATATATATGTGTGTGTGTGTGCGCGCGCGTGTGTTTCATTTTTCCAGCTCAGTACTTGGTGAGCCTTTTCAATGTAAGTATTCTTTTTTCTTTCAACTCAGGAAACACTTTCTGCTTCTGTTCTTTTTTTAATTCTCACCCGAGGATATTTTTTCCATTGATTTTTAGAGAGTGGAAGGGAGGGAGGGGAAGAGAGAGACACTGAGAGACAGAAAGGCAGAGGAACATCCATGTGAGAGAGACACATAAATTGGTTGCCTCATGTCGCATGTGCCTGGATTGGAGGTGGGGGAGAGGGGTAGGTTGGCCAGGTATATGCCCAAACCCCAACCCTTCAGTGCGCAGGCAGGCACTAAAACCACTGAGCACACTGGGCTCTGCTTCTGTTCTTTTAATTACTATTTTCCTACAGTCTTTCTGAAACTCCTACTAGATTGATTTGGAACTCTGGGACTCTCATCCATATCTCTTAACTTTATTTCACCTGTGCCATCTTTTTGCTCTAATCCGTGGGGAAGTTTAGTAACTTTTTCTTTTACATTAAAAAGTTAGTCTTGCCCTGGCGGTGTGACTCAGTTGGTTGGAGCATTGCCCCATGTACCAGAAAAGTTGCAAGTTCTATTCTGATCAGGGTACATACCTAAGTCATGGGTTTGATCCACGCGTAGGGGTGTATATGGGAGACAATCTATCAATGTTTTTCTCTCTCCATCTCCCCCTTCCTTTCTTATTAAAAATCAATAAAAACATATCCTTGGGTGAAGATTAACAAAAAAAAAAGTTAATCTTTAACTGTGTTTATTCTATTGCCAACTGTCTCCATTGAAATTTTTAAAATTTAGACAATTATTTTCAATTTTCCAAATTCTTTCATGTTCTTTTATTGCTCCTTTTTTATAGCAGCCTGTTCTTATTTTATGGATGCAACATCCCCTTATATATCTGTAAGAATATGAATTCAAAAAATTATAAAGATCTTTTCTATAATTTGGATGTTTTGATTTTATCTCAATTTATTTAATCTTTTTCTTTTCTTTCCATGTATTCATTATTCCTTGTTTTCCATGCAGACTTATGAATAAAGGAAGTGTTGACTAGCACAGGTAGATAGTATGGATTTCCTTGGAAGTTAGGTTAAAGAAGGCAGCCTGGGCCTGGTTGGTGTGGCTCAATGGTTGAGTGTTGACCTATGAACCAGGAGGTCCTGGTCAGGGCATGTGCCCAGGTTGTGGGCTCAATCCTCAGTGTGTCCACAGATCAGGTTCCAGGCCTTGTCCTCGCCTGCCTCCATTTTTACAATAGTCTCTTTACAGGACTCCTAGCCTCCACACCAGCTACTTATGCTAGTCAACACCTTTCTTCATACATAAATCTGAATGGGCAGCAAGTAATAATGAATATATGAAAATAACATAAAAGGTTGACACACAACCACTGAGCACACCAGCTGGGCCCAGGTTGCCTTTGTTTCCCTAACAGGCCTCTCCCTTGAATGGGAATTGTTCTTATCTCTGGGGTTATGGGCTGCAGATTTCTTTACCAAGGAATTTCATTTGCTGTATATCTCCCAGAAATTCCTCACTGTTTTTGGTTCACTGATATCATTCTTTTCTCTTTCCTAATTTTGTTATGATCTTATTCTTTAAAAAAAAAGAAAGCCCTGCCATTTTAATAGAACCTTAAGAAGGATAAGAGAGGGTTGTTTGTGCTCAGGCTACCTTCTTTTTTTAAAATATTTTTTATTGATTTCAGAGAGAAAAGGAGAAGGAGAGAGAGAAAAAAACATCAGTGATGAGAGAGAATCATCAATTTGCTGCCTCCTGCATGCCCTCTACTGGGGATCAAGCCCATAATCTGGGCATGTGGCCCCACCAGTAATCAAACCGTGATCTCCTGGCTCAAAGGTCAATGTTCAACCATTGAGGCACACTGGCAGAGCCCAGGCTGCCTTCTTGAACCAGCAGTCTCCCCTTGGAATTTCTGTCTCATCTGGTGGCATCACCTTCTACTTAACTGACAAACTCAGAAAGCCGGGAGTCATTCTTGGCTCCTTCCCCTTCCTCACTTCTAGTGAACCACAAACTTCTATTTATTTAGCCTCATAACTACTCCTCAGGTATGATTCTTCATCTCCATCCATTTGCCATAGATCAGGTTCAGGTCCTTATCCTTTCCTGCCTCGATTTTTACAGTAGTGTCTTTACAGGAATTCTAGCCTCCTTTTTCATTCACCTCTAATCCTTTCTACCCAGAGTGCTCTAAAACACAGGTACAACCATAACACTCCCTTGCCACAACTATCATGGGCTCCTCATTATCCACAGGAAAAAAACTCCGTATGGAGTAGAAGACCCTCCCCTTTCTCCTGTATCATTCCATCAGTACCAAGCCACCCTGGCCTCTCCTTCATACCAGTAGCCCATGCTTCTGTGCTGTTTCCTCTGCTGGAAATGCCCTTCCCTCATCTCACCTAGATGATTCGTCTTCTTTCTTGAAGACTCACTTCAGATGTCACCTGCTCTGAAAGCCTCTTTATAGTTCCCATCATCGCCTCCACTCCCATCCTGGGATACGAGTCCCTTGTCAGTGTCCTATAGCTCTCTGTGTGCTGCTAACACAACTGACTCCAATGTATTGAAATTTCATAGTTACTAGTCTGTATTCCCCACCCTTTCCCAGAGCAGGTACCACTTCTTGTTTATTTTTGCATTCCTCATAACTGCTCAAGAAATGTTGGTTGTGTAGAACTAAAAGTGTCCTGGCCAGACGTGTTCCATCCATCCCAGATCCTGGAAAGTACTGTCTTATGAGGGAGGCTCAGCACACCTAGCTCACTCATGCTCTTATGAGATCAACTGCTTAAGTACCCACTATATGCCCAGCAAAGGGCTGCAAGGATGAGGAAGACAGAGGCAATCCCCATCCTCTTGAAGCTCACAGTCTGGTAAGGGAGAAAGATGCTAATCAGTGAATCACTCATTTATAAGTAGAGGCTATGATAAGCTCTCTGAGAGGAAGAGCTGGAGCCTGGAGAGCAGAGAAGCAGGGAACTGAAATCTAGATTGAGGAGGTAGGGACACCCGCTCTGAAGAAGTGACTTTTGAGCCGGGTGCTCAAGTATTCTGATGTGAGTAGAGACAATAGTTCTGAGAAACATGGCTACAAAGTGAAGGAGAGAGAGGAGGCAGGAGCTGAGGGAACTGGCACTGAGGAAGGATGTTCCAGTTATCTGTCTCTGCCTAACTGCCCCAGAATTTAGCAGCTAAAACAAAAGACATGTTATTACACCTCAGGACTTCAGGGGTCAGAAAGCCATGCAGGTGAGCTGTGTGATTATTCTCTCCCTGTGGTACGTGCTGAAGAGGTCACCCCGTGGTATTCAGCTGGGACAGGTGGGCTGGTTTGGAGAGTCCAAGATGGCTTCACTCCCACATCTGGCATCTCGAGGATGACTGGAAGGCTGGCCTCAGCAGGCTCCATTGACAGGAGGATCCACACACACAGCCTCCCCAGCGTGGCGAGTAGTCCAACGACGTACAGGCAGCTCAGGGTTCCAAAAGCGGTGAAAGATGCATGACCTCACCTGGTTTGGAGTCACATAGCATCACTTTTGCTGTGCTCTGGGGTTGAAGCAGGCACAGCCACTCAGATCAGAGAGGAGGGACCTAGGCCCCCACTTCCCAATGGGAGGAATGTCAGAATATTTACAGCTAAGTTTTTGTTTGTTTTTAATATATTTTTATTGATTTCAGAGAGGGAGAGGGTGAGAGAAATAGAAACATCAATGATGACAGAGAATCACTGACCATCTGCCTCCTGCATGCCCCTCACTGGGGATCGAGACCACAACCCGGGCATGTGCCCTTGGCTGGAATTGAACCCGGAGCCGTTCAGTTCCCAGGCCGACATCCTATCCACTGAGCCAAACCAGCTAGGACTAAAGCCAGGTTTTACAACCACTGCAGTTGATTTATTTTCTAGCAAGGAAAAAAACAATATGTTTAAGTGCTTGTTAGGAAGGATGGGGAGTGAGGAGCTGTTGAAGACAGAGGAGAAAGCAAGGATAATTAATTGCGTTAGCTTTCCGAGACAAACGGAAGAGAGCCAGGTTCCCCATTTCCCCTTGATTCTGACTCTCCTTTCCCCCCTTCTTACCCGACTCTCTCTCTCTTCAATGCCAGATGCAGGGAGCTACAGCCATGACCCCCAGCTACCTTGGTGGCGTTCTTGCTTATGGGCCAGAAATCATCAAATCCAGCCCCAAGCCATTACAAACAGCCACCATAGCCACACTTCACAGTGTGTACAACGGTTTACATATTATCTGACTTGAAGGTAGTCTAGCACCTTTTGTTAAAGGTTTCACCTTTTCCCTGATTTTAATCATTTATGTTTAATCTTCTGCCTTACTGGGAAGATCTTGCTTTGATCTTTCAGTTTAGAGGCATTCCCTCCTGCTGCACTGAGAGATAGCAAGGTGAATAGTTCAGCTTTTCACAATGCCTCTGTATTTATCTGAATCCAGACTTTAAGGTTATCTAGGCAGCCACCCCAGAGCTACTAAATCACCCCAAATCTCTTAATCTTTTATTAAAGCTCCTTTGTCCCATCCCCTTTACTGAGGCCTCTGGTTTTAACCCGTTCAGGATCAAATCCACAGAATTTATCCTGAGCTTCTATACATAGGCAGGCTCTGAAAGGCATCGTAATGAAACTCAATTAAACTTGGGTTCAAATCCAGTCAGCCACTGTTTAATCCTGGGCAAGTGACCTAACTTTTCTGAGTGTCAGCTTCTTTATCTGAAAAATGGAAATAATAATAGCTAGCTTCATGCAGTAAATAGTGGCTAATTATAAGTTTATAGCGTTCTGATAAGGGCTGGCCCCACCCCAACACCTAGTTATACAACACACTATCCCTTCGGCCTTTTTAAAATATAGTGTTCATGGTGCCTCTTCCCAGGTACTGTGTGCAACAAACCTGCAGCTAACCTGGAGAACCAGGCCCCACCCTGCTGCTCACCTGGAGAACTCGATGCTGTTCAGGCCAGCGTGAGCTCAAGTCAGACAGACCTGGGTCACATGGGGCTCTGCCATGCTCCAGCTGTGTGTGATCTCAGGAACCCTATTTAAACCTCTCTGAGCTGCAGTTCCCCCACATGCAACAACAAAAGTATTAAGTGAGATACTGGATTTGAAGCGCTTGGCCTGGTGTTCAGAACCAAGCAAACACTCAGTAGATGGTATCTGACGTACAGTGGCACTAGGCACAGTGACTCTGCAGTCATATTCCAGGGGTCACGTCCAGCTCACCACTCACTCATAACTTTCTTATGCCCTCATGTCTTAATCTAAAATGGAGATGATGATGGCACAGACTTCATAGGGCTACTGTCAGAATTAAATGAGATGATAGACAGCATTTAGAATCGTGCCTGGAACACAGTAAGAACTTGATAAGTGTGAGGAATAAAAGTTATTTTATTCTTTTTCTTTTAACTTTTTTGTGTTGTTTTTTTTTTTACATTTAAAGTGCATTGCTAAAAGCAGCATGTAGTTGGATTTTGTTATTTTAAAAATCCAACCCAGCCAGAGTGGGCTGGTTGGTTGAGTATCCTTCTATGCACTAAACGGCTGCTGGTTTGATTCCCAGTCTGGCACATTCCCAGGTTTCAGGTTTGATCCCCAGTCAGATCACATATGGAAGGCAACTAATTGATGTTTCTCTCACATCAATGTTTCTCTCTCCCTTCCTCTCTCTCTAAAAAATTAATAAAAAACATATCCTCGGATTTAACAATAATAATAAAATATAAACAAACAAATAAATGGCAAAAAAAATCCATTTTGACATGCAATAATAAAAATCATTAATTTTAAGTATGCAATTCAGTGATTTCTGTGAAATACAATCATGTAACCACTACCACAATCCATCAAGGTATAGAACTGCCCCTACATTTAAAAAGTCCTCATAGTTCCTCATGTTGTGAAATAAATAAATAAATAAATAAAAATAAAAATAAAAAAGTCCTCAGGCCACCTTTGCTGTCAGTCCCTTCCCCCAACTCCTTGCTCTTAGCAACCACTGATCTGCTTTCTGTCACTCTAGTTTTGCCTCTCAATTTCCATATAAATGGATTAATACACTATGGAAATATCCTTGTCTTTTTATGGCCAATTTTATTTCGTTCCCATTCAATGTAATTATTGATGTAACCAGGTGTAAGTTTAACATCTTACTACTTGTTTTCTATTTGTCTCACCTATTCTATATTCCTTTTTCTATCTTGTCTCATTTTGGATAGTCAAGTATTTTTATTATTTCACGTTCCCCATCTATTTGCTTATAGGTTACACATGTTTTCACTATGCTTTTCAGTAGGTTATCAGAGCAGTGGTTCTTTAAAGCGTGGTCCCTGGACCTGCAGCGCCAGCAGCACCAGGAACTTGGTACAGATGTGCATGCCCAGGCCCATCTGGAAGCATACCTGGTGAGGGTGGAGACCAGCAGTCTGGGTTTAAGGAGTCCTCAGGTGGTGTTGGAACACACTAAAGTGAGAACTACTGCCCTGAGACAACGCTGGCTTCCCGAAGGCAGCCGGGCTGTGTGCAGGTCACCTGACTCCGAGGGATGGAGCAGATTCAAAGATGGAGCTTTCTGGTTTGCTCTTACCAGAGAGAGGGGTAGCCTAAAGAGGCTGAAAACCGGCACTGTTTTCTGGGTCCCCTTCTGCTTCTGTTTTTTCTCCCCGGGCTCTGATGCTGCTAGAAGAAGGGGAAAGTGGTGCCAAGGGCCAGCCTCACCTCTCTCTGTTTCTTTTTCCTCTGGGGTCCTGCAACCCTGACCCCTCAAATTCTTGCTCCCCTGGGTGATTCTTCGATGCCCTCATGTTTTCCCTAGCTATTATTGGCAGGTATTGTGTGACTGAGTTTGTCTGCTACAGCTAGAAGAGGAAGTACCCATTCTATTTTTATTCTCCCACTAGAATTATTGAGTCAAAGTGAGTGTCTGGCACATGCAAAAAGCTCAGTGAGTGTTAAGTTATTCTTCTTCTTCTCCCAATAGAATCCCAGGGTCATCTTGAGCCGCGCTGTTAAAAATCAACACTTTCTACCCCATCCATACATTTTATAGAGCAGCAAACTGATGTTACACTGTATTATGATTGGACTCAGGGGCAATCAGACCCCCGTGGGACGCTGTAATTGGATTCTAGTGGACTCCTGGATGGCTTCCTGTCCCTGGTCTGAGAGGTGGCAGTGTGCTCTCCATCCCCAAATCAGGGACTGGAAAACCTTAGCTCAGCTCAGTTCTCAGTTGAGAAGAAAACAAGCCAGAGCCACCTTCTGTCCCTCTCCTCCTGTGTGGCCCAGACAGCTAGGCTCAAGTGCACAATTTGGAGCAATTTGCTTAGCTTCAGGATGCCTGACATTTCATGTCTGTCCTCTGGACATGTGTGCACTTACACACACACGCATTCTCACACAGACATGCTCACTAGGACATAGGCCGGCACACAATACTGCACACACAGCCCAAGGGAGCCCAGGCAGCAGAGGTGGAGATGAAAACTGGTCTGCTTTGAAATTGGTCTCTTACCCCAGAGAGCAAGGAGAAGCAGCCACAAGGAACAGGCCAAGAGGTCAGGCCAGGCCAAGGGCAGACAAGGCTGCCCTGGGGACCTGCCACATCCTCCATCTGGCCAGACCTTAGAGCTGGGTCCCTGGGATCAGCTCAGTGAACTCTTGTGTGGCCTTAACAGGTTATGGGGAGAACATGACCTGTTAGAGAACTGTGACCCTTGACTGTCACTATGAGCAGGTCCTAGAGCCCCTAGCTTGGATGGTGTGTGTGTGTGTGTGTGTGTGTGTGTGTGTGAGTGTGTGTGTGTGTGTGTCAGGCATACATACCTATCTGTGTGCGTCAGGGTAGGCTTTGATGCTCTGCTCAGCCTCTAAACCCAGAAGAAACCCTCTAGCCTAGGGAAGTTTTAAACCGATTTTAGATAATTTGGTTCAGAAGAAATCTATGCACTTAATTTGTTCTGGTTTAAAAGTAGTACATGCTCATTGTAAAAAAAAGTAAATGTGGAAAACCGAAAAACCATGGTGTAAAAAAGAAAATGGAAAAAACACCCGGGCTCTCCCCCCCGGAGGTAATTGCTGTTGACACTTGGCTGGAGTTGAAATTATGTGCACATACCGTTCTTTCCTGCCTTCTCACTGAATCTGCAGTGAGCGTTTTCTCCTGTCATTCCTCTTTGTAAACCTGTTGGAAGGTCTTGTACCACCTCGCGTTGTACCATCATTTATTTAACTCATCTCTGCTTGTTGGACACTCAAGTGGCTTTCAGTTTGTTCCTATTGTGGAAAATCCAGGATCATGCATCTTTTACAATGAAATGTTGAGAAGCCTTGCCTGAAGGCACAGTCCAGAAAAGGCTGTGTGACTTGGGTTCCAGAAGCTTAGCTGGATGTACTCTTACCAAAAGAGGTGGCTGGCAAAAGCAGGAGGATGAGCTGGAACCCAGCTTCCCGGGCCTGTCCTGGACCAGTGCCCTGCGATTGCCCTCACATCTCCAGAGCCCCAGGCCTCATTCCTGGCCACAAGCATCCTTCTCTTCCTTCTGGGGGATTGGACAGGTGACTCGCCCTACTGAAGCAGGGCAGAGGGCAAGGGTGAGTTAGATGCATTCATCTCCTCTGAGGACCCTGGGACTGGTCCTCCCTGCCTCACTCCTGCTGAAAGGCCCTCCATACCTCTGCCCACATGAATGTCAACAAGGATTTTCAAAGCTGTACAGAGAGGGGAGTAAATTAAGAACAGCTGGTGGAGAGGCTGGGGGACCTTTGAGAACCAGGTCCTACAATCCCAGAGGGTGGGAAAGATGAGGGGCAGGCAGGGCTGGGACGAGGGCAGCCCGGGGAGAGTTGGGAAGCCCGAGGGTCCACTTGTCAAGTAGATGTCTTGCCTTTCCTTTGCCTTCCTCATCTTGTCTGAGGGGCCACGGAGGGAGGAGAGGACTCTGCTCCTCACTGGATTCTGAGCCTGCTCATCTACCCCGGACTCCTGAAAGGTGACAAAGGGGGCATTTCACTTCTGTGGGGTTCCTGGTGGCCATGGGATCATGGATGTTAGTGCCAGCATCCATCATCAGTGACCATTGAAATCAACACTTCTTACTGCAGATGGGAAAACTGAGGTGCCAAGTCTAAATGTTAATAGGGGTGGTTGAGGAATGGAACGCCAGTGCATCTGACTACCAAACCCATGAGCCTTATGGTCACATAACCTTCAACTCTGCATCCGTGGGTCACATCCGCTGGAGAAGGGGAAGTTATGACGGGCTCAGAAGTTGCCCATGGGGGTCAAAAGAGACCAGTGCTGCTTGGAATTTGCCCAGAGGAGCCCAGACACAAGCTTAGCCCTGCAAAACCTCTGTCGTGGGCACTCCCAACTCCCCACCTGCAGGAAGGAGCCCTGAGTCCCAGGGGCTCCCTGCATTGTTGACCTCTGGAGAGAAAGGAGGAGGGAGAAGTAGCCAGGCCCCTGCATTCCTGAGCACTGACCTAAGTCCCACCTCCTCCTAAGCCTGTGTGCCCATCTCTGCCTGTGGAGAAGCTCCTGCCACAGGTGCCCTCAGCCTAAGTATAACTTACAGCTGGTTAATGCACCAACAAAGCCCCCAGGCACATGGCAGCACAATGTCTCCAGCACTATCTGTCCCCTTCCTGGATGAAGAGGTGGACACTTGGGCCACATGTTCTTTGTGCCCTTCCAAGAGTCTCTGTTAGAGAGGCCGCACCTCCCAGGGCTCAGAGCCTGAGGATGGGCAGCCTCTTCCTGCTGCTTTGCCTCCTGGCAGGCCACAGCTCACCCTCCTCCTTCATGGCAGGCCAGCTAGGGAGTCCAGGCCCCCATGGCCACACTCTCAACACTTGGTCCCTCTCCTCCCCTCCCTCTGCCCGTTTCCCTGGGCATTGCTCCTGGGGCATGCCTTGTCTCCAGGTTTCCCAAGAACCCACTTTCTAGAATCTAGTCATTTCTCTTGGGCCATTTCTAGGCCCTTTGCCAGACTTTGAATTCTTTTTCTTTTTTTTTTTTTTAGTTTTCTAAAAGTATTTTTATTGATTTTTAGAGAGAAAGGAAGGGAAGGAAAGAGTGAAAGAGAGAAACATTGATTGGTTCCTCTTGCACACACCCTGAAGGGCGAGGCGGGGGGGACGCTCAAAGCCACCAGCTGGGTACGTGCCCTGATTGGGAATTGATCTGCCACCCTTTGGTGTACAGGACAACACTTCAACCAACTCAGCCACATCGGCCAGGGTTTGTCCTTTTTTCTTTATCTCCCCATTGAGTCCCAGTTGTCTGCAGTTGACCAGAAGCCATGGCAAAGACTCCTAGATGAAGCACTAGCCAGTCCAGGCCTCTCCAAGCCACTCTTCACACATAAACATTGAAAGGCTTTAGGATCCAAATCTCATCCTATCACACCTGCCAAGACCCATGAAGCCATCTCAGACTCCAACAGGAAGGACTGCATGCCCCACACCCATCTCACACCTCCCTCCGTACCCTGAACCACACCTGCCTTCATCCAGGCTGTCAGACCTGCCATCCTTTATCTGGCCTCTGCATGAAATGTGTTCCGCTTACCCTCGCCTTGTCAACTTATCCTCTTCCTTCAGATGTGTTTAAAAGCCTTCCTGACCTAACTGGTTTAGCTCAGTGGATAGAGCGTTGGCCTGGGGGCTGAAAGGTTCGATTCTGGTCAAGGGCATGTACCTTGGTTGCGGGCACCTCTCCAGTAGGAGGTGTGCAAGAGGCAGCTGATCGATGTTTCTCTCCCATCGATGTTTCTAACTCTCTGTTCCTCTCCCTTCCTCTCTATAAAAAAAATCAATAAAATATTTAAAAATAAAAATAAAAGCCTTCCCTACACCTCTGTTCTCATATCCCCTGTTGTACTTCTTGGGGCAGCTGTCTTCTCTACTAGGCTGTAAGCTCCAAGAAGAAAAGGTATGCATCCCTCTTCCTCTCCTTCTTGCCACCTCTCTCACCATCATATCCCAGCATCTATGTGCACAGCAGCGCCTGGCATAGAGCTGATACTCAATAAATGTGTGTTGAGTGGATACATGAACAAACCAATTCTATTAGGTAGATACAGCTGTTATCCCCAATTTGTAGAGAAAGAAATGGAGAAGTTTCTGAAAAGCTGAGTAGCCACGTCAAGGTCCCACCTCTGGCCAGTGGTAAAGGCAGGGTCTGAGGCAAGTCAGACTGCAGAACCCGGGCTCGTAACCCTTCCAGTCCTGCATCCGGGGCCCTGGCCTCTGTGTCTGTCTGTCTTGTGCTCCCAGCAGGCTCTCTGAGGACTGCCCAGCTGGCCCAGATTCCCTTTCCTCGAGCTGCCCCCAGAAGCATGGAGAGTCTGAGTGAGCTGCAGAACCCGCTGCTGCCTCGGAGCCCCACGCACCTCCACCGCCCCTACCCCTATGCCGAGGCCTCGCCCAGCTGGTCCTGCCAGGAGAAGCTCTACTCCTTCCTCCTAGGAGGTGCTGACCCTGCTCGTGCCCACCAGCTCCTGGACCCAGGGTCCCTGCAGCTGGCCGTGGAGACCTGGTACAGGCCTAGCTGCCTCCTGGGGAGGGACAAGGTCAAGGAGCCCAGGGCAGGCAGCTGTGAGACCAGCTTCACAGAGAGCAGGGAGCCTCAGGCTGGGCCCACAGAGTGGCCAACAGAACCTGGCCACGCAGAAGAGGATGTCGCCATCCAGACTGTGTCCTATGGGGTTCAAGAGGAGCTGCAGGGACAGGAGGACGACCAAGAGGAGGAGGAGGTGGGTACATGTATTTAAAACACAGATTCCCAGGCCCACCGCCAGGTGTTGAGCTTAATTAGGCTTGGCTTGGGGTCGCGTCTCCCCGGGGGCACTTCAACACAACTGCTACCCACACTTTGAGAAACACTAGCTTGGGTTGACTGATTTCTAAATAGCATTTATTGTTCCTGTTTTCTTAGTTGTATAAGTAATATACAGTTAATGCAGAAAACCACTGGAAGATAACATTATTGTAGTGGGTGATCTTTAGTCATTTTTTAAAAAATATATTTTACTGATTTTTTACAGAGAGGAAGGGAGAGGGATAGAGAGTTAGAAACATTGATCAGCTGCCTCCTGCACACCTCCTACCGGGGATGTGCCCGCAACCAAGGTACATGCCCTTGACCGGAATCAAACCTGGGACTCTTCAGTCTGCAGGCCGACACTCTATCCACTGAGCCAAACCAGTCAGGGCCTTTTAGTCATTTTGTATTCCTATTTATATCTCATCCTAGTCCCCAAGAGAGAGCTTGCGGTGCCTAGTTTTATAACTTGATTTTTCTCTCTAAGCAACAGATTTAGTGTTGCTCCACATGATGTAATCTTTTCACCAGGTGCCTTTAAAGGGTTACATGGTATTCCTTGGGAGATATTTCATCACTTATTAAGTCAATCTCCTGATCGTTGGGCATTGTACAGAACAACTGTTTCCAATCTTTCACGATCCCTATCTGGTGCCAAATATGCCTGTCCATATACACTTACATTCTTTCCTTGTGATAAACCCCTGAAGATGGAATCAGTGGGTCATTGTTAGCGGTTTTTGGTAGACAGCACTGAGCCCAACCTAGACACTTCCATCAAAACAGAAAAGAAGCACATCATTGCCACTGGGCGATCCTGGGCCTCATCACAAACCCCGGCTCGTGTTTTGCAGAGTGATGCAACCTCGACAGAGAGTGAGAGTGAAGACAACTTCCTCACGCTGCCCCCCAGGGACCACCTGGGGCTCACCATCTTCTCCATGCTCTGCTGCTTCTGGCCACTGGGCATCGCCGCCTTCTACTTCTCCCAGGGGGTAAGAGCATGTGGGGCCCAGGCCTTGGACTCTGGCCACCTTCCTCCACTGCAGGGCTTGGCAGAAGCATATGCAGGAGGGGGCCAGGGGCCTGGTGGGCTGGGGCAGTTGGGCTGGGCATGGGGATGCCCCCTTTCATCAACACATCTCTCTCCCTAGACCAGCAAGGCCATCTCCAAGGGGGACTTCCGCCTGGCCAGCACCACCTCCCGCAGGGCCCTCTTCCTGGCCACACTCTCCATTGCCGTGGGGGCCGGTCTCTATGTGGCTGTGGTGGTGGCTCTGGCAGCTTACATGTCCCACAATGGCCATGGTTAGTGGCCGGTAGGGTCCAGCCTGACTCCCCTGCTCTGCCTGAGGTGGCAGAGGGGCTTGAGGTTGCAGACTCTCTGGAAAGCCCTGCCTCTGGAGACAAGTCGTGAGGTGGCTTGTTTGGGGACATCTCTTGGGCTGCAGCCTGCAGGGCTTAACCTTCACTTCCTCTTGCCCACTGCTCCTGGCCCCAGAGCAGGGCCAGGGGCAGCACTCTCCAGTCTACACTGTGTTGGGAAGCAGGAGAGGGTAGCGCTGCCCATCACATCAACCAGGCAGGCCCCACCTCTGGCTTGATGCCAGCTTGGAGCTCAGCCCATTCTGCCCACTCCCCAGAGGGTCTCTGCCCTCAGTCAGCCCACTACCCAACTCTGCCAACCTCCCCACAGAGAAAGCGCAGGAGGTGATAGGGAGGGAAAGGGATGCCTGGCGGACGGGAAACCTGACACAGCCCTTTCAGCTCATAGGAGTCTCTACCCTGGGGACAGCTTGAGCTTCCCCAGTTCCACCATTTGGCCTCCTGATGCCCAAACTCCAGCCAGTGGGTGGAAAATACACAGAGACACCAGCATCCCTTGCTCTTTCTGGCTCTGGATGGTGCTTATCTCTCCTGAGGGCTTGTGAGACACCATAGATTCTAGATGGAGGAGTCCCAAGCGTATAAACTCTGGTTCTTGGAGCTCCTCTGTGTAGGAACAAAAGGCAGATGCGATGGCAGGGGTCCTGAAATATTGACGGACCACCTGGGGATCCACACTCTGCCCCTGGTCCCTGCTCCCATCATCCTTTTCTGGGCTCCTCCTGGGGGGGCCCCCGAGAGGGCACCACCTCAGGTAAATGGAGAGAGAGTGCTGTCAGCAGCCCACCAGCCCCTGAGCTCAGGGCCTTACATCCTACGGGAAACCAGCGAGGAGAAGCCCCACTGAGTATAGTGAGTTTGATGAAGGAGTGACACAGGGCTGGCATGACTGAGCAGCCAGCAGGGATCAGGAAGGCTTCCTGGAGGAGGTGTCCCTTTGGCAAGGTCCAGAAGGATGAGGAGAATCTCTCTAAGGGGTTTGCTTTCCCATCACCCTGAGTATTCCTGAGCAGGGACATGACAGGAGACTCCCAAGGGGCACTCCAAGCTGTTTGAATTGTGCCAGGAGCACTGGGCCGAGGGCTCCACCAGCTCAAGAAGAAGGTTGGGCCTTTCTCTCAAAGACTAATCACATTTTCCCACTTCTGAATGCTGGAGGCCAGTGGTGGGCCCTGATTAGCCTTGGGGCTTCTTTGCTGATGCCACCGCTCAGAATTGCTCTCACACCTCAGCCACTAGGGTCATCCAGAATTTTATAGACATACCGGCAGGCAGGCAGGGCACACTGGAAGGCAAGGCTGTCAGGGCTCAAGCTCCAAGACCTCCTTGTGCGTGATCTGGGGCCCTGGTCATTCCTGGGCCCCATCCAGAGCTTGGGACTGTGGATCCACCACTGACCCACCTTGTCCCACCATCCACCCTCACCCAGGTGTCGCCCAGCCCTCCATTCCCTGCATCCCTTGAAGTCCCCCAGGCCCAGAATCAGCAGTTTTAATGTCCCCCATTGTGTATATTTATCCTTGTAATAAACATTCCTGTAACACCTGGCGCTGCCTCCACTTTCTCCTGTGTCCCATCCTTCCCCACGCCTGTCTGCTGCACCTGCCCCCGGGGACCTTCCTGAGAAAACAGGCCGCCGTCCAGGCCCGACTCCTACCCTCTGTGGGGGAGGAATGGTCATGGTGTACACTTGCCCCTGGGCCGCCCCCTCTGGATTGAGTTTCAGTTGCTCATAGCAGCAATTTGCTTGAGAGCATTGAGATTGCCTTCCTCTCCTGTCTTCTTCCTCATTCCCCTATTGTGCTGCTGGGGTCGTCTCCCAGTAAATGACCTGCAATTGAATCTTTGTCTCTGGGTCAGCCTCTGTGGGAATCCAAACCAAGACACATACACACATGTTCACATATATTAGCATAGGTGTGCACACATGTGCACATGGCTGTGCCTATGCACATGCACATGCATGCAGGCAGGCACAGGTGTGCAGCCATGCACACACATGCGCACATACACACAGGGACACTTGCACAAATACTGTGTGTGCACATTCAGTGCGTGCACTTTCAAGGGGCGAAGAAGACGTGGTGACTGAGGAGTCTTCCCGGGCCTGCACACCCTGCGGTCATCACATCACCAGCCTGGCTGGGTCCCGGAATGGACAGTGGGCAGTGCACACTCTAGTCCAGGCCCTGCCTCACAGCCAGGACAATTCCTGCCTCCTTCCCATCCCTTCAGAACAGGGCTCCAGGCCTCCAGAAAAGGGAGAAGCCCGTGATTGCCTATGTTCAACTTAGTCCCGCTACCTCCTCCTTTTCACCACCCCCTCATCCCTCACCCCCAGCTGCAAATTCAGGCTCTACGCAAGAAAATGGAACCTGCAGCCCCTAGGAGGGGCCATCCTGTTCAGTCCCTGCAACACAGGCAGGGCCCCCTCCCATCATGCTGAGGCCTACCTCTGGGCATGCCTGGGGCTCTGGAGGCCTCCCAGCTCTGCCTATGCCTCACCGCCTGAGGCTCCTGGGAGGCACCAGGGCTTGCAGTTACCCCCCTTGAGGCTGGCTCCTCTGGCTGGCAGAGAGGCTGGGGGGAGGAAGGGTCCCCCAGGTAAAGGTGCCCTTGATGAGTTGCAGTACCAGCACATCCGTGCAAATATTACCAATTATTTTTCTCACTATAAACACCCAGCAGGAAGTCAGGGAAGCAACCAACCCAAACTGTTTAAAATAGAAACTGAAATTGCTGTACAGGGATGTCGGGGGCAGCCGGCAGAGCAAGGGCTCTGCACCGGGACTCCCCACCAGCTGCCCTTGCGTTGCACCTGCGCCAGCCCTGGCCGGTGCGTGCATGGCCGGTGCGTGCAGCGGCGCGGTTGGCTGAGCGATGTCCCGTGCACCAAGAGGCCATGGTTTGATTGGTTTGATTCCAGTCAGGGCACACATCCAGGTTTCGGGTTTGGTCCTGGTCCAGCGTGTGTAGGGGAGGCAACAGATTGATGTTTCTCTCTCACATCAATGTTTCTCCCTCTCTGGAATCAATAAAAACAAGCAAACAAACATAGTTTTAAAAAGTTGCACCTCCTCTGCTTTCCCCCACTCTGCAACCCCACCTCAACCTTCTCCTTCACTGGCAAGGTGGAAAGAGAGAAATCGAAGAGACATTTCCTGGGTTGGCCAGGCCTGAGCGCCACCCAGAGGAAAGGAAGAGGGTGTGCAGAGGCAGGGGTTGGTGGCCACGTTGCCAAGGATGTGAATCCCAAATGTTGCAGCAGGAAGGAGCCGGGAAGGTGACCTCGTCACAGTCACCCATGCTACAGGTGAGACAACCGAGGCCCAGGGAGGGAAGGGAGATGCCCAATGGCACCCAGCGATGTATGAGCCAAGCCGGGCTCGGCCTCCCTGGCCCTGGAGCGTCTGAGCTAGACTGGTGATGTCTCTGCCTGCCATGGAAACAGAAAACCCAGGGCAACAGCTGCGACGGGGTGAATATTAACACACTCAGCCTTCCCTCCCACTTCCAAGGCTTCCCTGCCAGCCCCTCCCAGGGCCGATGCCTCAACCCTATTATTTTGGGGGCCTGGCAGGGCTGGGGCTGGAGGGTGATCACCTCGCCTGCCCCAA
The DNA here is from genome assembly GCA_004026665.1 of Murina feae. Lineage (NCBI taxonomy): Eukaryota > Metazoa > Chordata > Mammalia > Chiroptera > Vespertilionidae > Murina > Murina feae. Next base: position 21,300 of record PVJC01007758.1, on the reverse strand, counting down.
ACTCACAGCAGCCCCCACCACCACCATCCGCTCTCACCTCCTCTCTGTAACAGGGGGGAGGCGCTGCTCTGTGAGGTGGGAGGCTCACAGAGGCACTCAGATGTTCTGAACAAAAATTAAAAGTCCTCATGCAGCCCATCTGCATTTCCAAATTCTTTCAACCTACATCCCTTGAACTGCTTCTCTCTCTCTCTCTCTCTCTCTCTCTCTCTCGCTGAGCGGGCTTCAAAGCCACCTCTGGCTTCATGAGGAAACACCAAAGAAAGACATCTCCAGAGGGCAGGGTGCCCTGAGAGGCAGCCAGAAAGGGGACAGAGGGGACCCTGGGCATGTGTGTGACAGTGGCAGGAGCAGAGGGGAGGCGGCAAGGGCAGGCTCCATTGACAGAGCAACTTCAGTACACAAAGCACCTTCATTCCAGCCCTCTCTACCACTGAACCCATTTTACAGTTAGCAACACTGAAGCCTCCAGGGCCCTCTTTCCTCCTGGTTCCACAGTTCAGTGAGTGGTCCCAGGGCCTCTAAGCACCTGCCATGTCTCCATCGTCTCCCTGGGCCCACATCCCACCTGAGGCCAGCTCCTGGCCACTTTCACTCCTTAATCCTCTCCAGCCCTGTTCTAACTCTTCCGCTCCAAGCTGGCCGGGAGCCACAGCCTAAGGCAGTGGTTGAAAGCAGAGTCTGGAGCCAGGCTGCCTGGTTCCAACCCTACCCCGTGTTCTCCCATCTGGCATGGTGACGGTGACTACTGCACAGGGTTGCTGTGACCTTACATCATGAACACTTGGATGGCTCCTATAACGGCGTTGGGTATCTAGTAAGTGTTATGTGAAACATGTTTCCATTATCTCCTGTTGCCCACCATCACCCCTTCCACAGCCAGAGAGAGAGATTAAAGCCAAAATCCCAGTGCATCACAGCGGGACCCTGCTGAGCGCTCCGCGATGCCTGGTAGCAAGCTGAAGCCTGGGATTCCCTTGGCTGCCTCCACTCCCCGACCTTTCCTCCAAAATGATAAAGATCTTCCGAGACACAGTTCCAGAAAATCTCATCTTCTCTATCCCAGACAACACTGCCCGCCACTGCCCACCCTCTTTCGTGAGCCACCACCACACCCACTCAGACCTGAGGGTGGGGCTGTCTGTAGACTTTCAACACGAACTCACTGAGCATATCACTGAGAAAGAAGTGACTTGCCACACAGCTGGAGAGGGCAGGGGTCAAAATTCTTTCCACCCTGATATCTCCCTCAGAGGGGAGAACCACTCCCTTCTTCAGGGAGAGAGGAGCAGGGAGGGGGGTCTCGGGGGGAGGTCCTTTACAATTCCCAGGAGGATGAAAGAGCCCAGAGACAGAAGGGTGGACCCCTGTGGTGCCCAGCCCCGTGGTATCTGAATGGGGACAGACTGCAGAGCTCTTAGATGCCTCCACCCGCCTTTCATCTGGGTGCCATATAGACCCACGTTCTGGCGGATCCAGGTCTGCGCTCTGTAGGAAGATATAAACAAGGAGACAAAAGGCAGACAAAGGTGGCTGCCTGCTCTGTGCCCCCTCTGGTCTCCACGGGGCTCTGTGCTGAGGACAGAAAAGAGGTTCTCAGTTTCCTCTGCTCCCAACTTAGCCCCTGAGTCACACCTCCCCTCTCCCACCCTCCAACGGAGTCCACATGTCTGAGCGCCACTGGCCTGTCCACGGTCCCTTCTGAAGGCCAAGGCAGAGGCAGGAGCACTGCCTCACTCAACCTCACCACCTTCCCATCTTTCGCAAATCCTGTGAGTCTACCTCTCCCAAGACCCCCTGATCCCATCTACTTCCCCCTTCTCCATTGCCAAGACCTAGTCCGAGCCCCCGTCAGCTCTCGCTCAGGGTCCAGCAAAAGCCACCTAGATGTCCTGACACCTGCTACGTTACGGATGAACCTGGAGGACACTCTGCGCAGGGCAATAAGCCAGTCACAAGAAGGCAAACACCGTAGAATTCCACTTCCGTGAGGTATCTGGGGTAGTCAAACTCCTAGAAACGGAACGTAGAATGGTGGCTCCCGGAGGCTGCGGAGAAGGAGACGTGGGGAGTTACTGCTTAACTGGGACAGTCTCAGTTTCACAAGATGAAAACATCCCGGAGTTCAGCTGCACAACACTGTGAATGTACTTAACACTACTGAACTGTTCACTTTAAAATGGATAAAATGGTACGTTTTATGTTACCATGTTATCCATTTTAAAGTGTTTTTCACCACATTCTTTGAAAGACTGAGGCAAGTAGTCATTTACTATTGGAAAGAAATGCTCTGTTATAAAAATGTACAGTATCTTTTCGAAGATGCGTTTAACGAGAGGAAAATAAAAAGCCTCCTACTAAATCGCCTGCCTGCCTCACTTCGGCTAAAGTCAACTTTTCTGAAAGCAAATCTGGCAGAGTTAACCTCCCTGATGAAAGCCTCCCATTTCTCTGGGACAACAACCAAGCTCCCAACCCTGCTCCCAACTCCAGCTCACACCACACTTCCCTAAGTTCCCCCAAACTCTCTGTACTCCACCAGGTCTGCCTGCCTTCAGCCTTCACACTTGCAGGGTCTTTGCATATGCTATTCCTTCTGCCTGAAAGGCTTTTCCCCCCCTTCTTGGATTAATAATAATAAAAAAGTATTGAGTACGCACTCTGTACCAAGTTTTGTTCTAAGTACTTCACGAACACTCATCAATGAATCCTGACAATGTTCCTAGGAGTTCTACCAGCACCCCTATGTGAGAGATAAAGAAACTAAGGTCTGGAGAGGTAACATAACTGCCCTTGCTCGCACAGTTAGTAGATGGAATGCTGGCATTTGAAGCCAGGCTGTCTGGCTCCGCTGTCCACACACCTTGACCATGCCACCAGAGTCACCTCCCCATTGCTTCTTTCCTCTTCCCTTCTCTGAATGGCACTAGGCAGGGGTAAGGGTCATCGAGAGAGGACCACATTTTACCCTCAATGTAGTTTAAGAAATAGTTGCTTCCTAAACTGAAAAGCCCAGCAAACCTGCCCAGCACCTGCCCAGCCACCTGGTGGGTAATGAAGACGGAACAGTTACTGGCCCTCATCTGAGTAGCCAGTGAGAGGCGAGGAGGACAGAGCCAGAGGAGCACACAGCCCACGTAGGTGGGACCCAGAACAGACCTCTAAAGGAGGAGCAGGAAATTGGGAAACAAGACCACCAGGAGGGCATTCACGCACAGGGTGGGGGTAGCAGCTGACCAGAGACACAGGAAGCATACCTCAGTGTGATGAGAGCAGGTCTTGTTACCACCCCCTTCCCACCATGCTGCCTTTGCCCAATTGATGGGTCAACGGCCACCCTGCCCATGCAGGTGACCTGTGTGCTGCTAAGGCAGCTGGGAGGAAGGTGCTGGAGTCCAGGTCCCTCGGGAGAGCGGAGGTGGGAGGAAGTAGGGATCTTCTCAACCACAGACTTGAAATGAAAGGCATCTTCGGGATTTTAGACTTGGATGATTGAGTGCCACCATATGCCCTGCGCTCATTCTTTATTGTGTGAACCCACATTTGCTAGACAGGAAAACTAAGGCTCCGAGAGGCTCCACTAGCTGGGAAGTTGAGGAGCCTTAAAATTCATTGCTGGGTCTTCCCTCTTCAAATGAACCTTCTATATACGTACTCAAATCGCCTCGATCCAGCAGGGGTGAGTCAGAAAGTGAAGTAAAAACACAGGAGCAGGCTCCAGTTTCCACTGTTGCCTGAAGCGCTTCTTCATTTTCTTCTTTAACCAAATCCTGAGGAATAGGAACTGTGTCTTGTTATTGGAGCAGGTGACCCTCTCAGAATTCACCAGCCTCCTGCCCAGCATAGCCACTCCACCTTAATGCAAAACCCTTTCTGGCTTCCTACCAGCTTTAGTTCCCCTTTTCCCATGTTCCCCGGCCCTCACTCTATACCCCTTCTCCCCTCCACCCCCACCCAAAAAAAAGCCTGCAGTTGGAGAGGTGAAGATTCGCTTCCTCCAGCTGCGCTGACTCCCTGGGGTGATACATGGAGGATTCCACACTCAGAGAAGCCAATTAAGGATCATCATCTTGGCAGAGCTGTTGGACTCAGTGCTGCTTGAATGGCCCCGGGACCCCCAACAGGAGTCTGCCCCAGGAATCCTCAGGGAGCCATCTGCCAGGAGCTCCCCACACAGGGTCCACGAGCCAGCCCTGACCTCCCCATCAGCCAGGAAGGCTGTGTATCTCCACACCTCTGCTCAGCCTCTCAACTTCCTTTCATCGCTGAGCATTAATTAAATCTTGACTGAGTATCTATCAAGCATGGAACAGTCTACAAAGTTCTCCAGGGCAGAACGAGTCTCTTGTCGTCAGAAGTAAGGCAACCAGAGAAGGCCTCTTGGCTTGAACACACTAAACATGCTCCTGCCTCACTCAGAATTTGCACCTGCTAGTCCTGGTCCTTCCGCCAGGAACACCCCTCTCTCCCTATCTGTTCTGCCATTGCTTGCTCAAATGTCACTCATCTTAGAGGCCTGGCCTGGTGGTCTTGCCCCTACCACTTACCTGCTTTGTTTTTTTTCCTCGTGGATCTCTCCCTGCTTGACACTTCATTACCCATGTGTCTGTCAGCCTTCTGCCATTGGAATGCCGACTCCATGTGAAAGGGTGCTTGAGTCTTATTCATAAGTGGCCAAATCCTCCTGCTTAGAGCAGGAACCATTCTCCATAAAGATCTGTTCTATGGCCCTAGCTAGTGTGGTTCAGTGGATAGAGCATCAGCCTGCAGACTGACAGGTGCCGGGTTCGATTCCAGTCAAGGGCACATGCCCGGGTTGCAGGCTCAATCCCCAGTAGGGGGCATGCAGGAGGCAGCTGATCAATGATTCTCTCTCACCATTGATGTTTCTATCTCTTTCCCTTCATCTCTGAAATCCATAAAAATATGTTAACAATAATAATGTGTCTAGTCCCACGAACACAGCCTCCATCTCTGGACACTTACAGTGGGCCAGGCACCAGTCTAAGCATTACATGTGTCTTTTCCAGCTCTCTGAGGTAAGGGTGATCATTAGGATCATTCAGATGAGACCACTGAGATGACTACATTGGTCAAGGTCACACTGGTAATAGTGGTGGAGTTGGCATCTGAGCCGGGATTCTGGATCCAGAAGATGAATCCTTAACCATGCAGAATGCAGTCTGCCCAGTGCACTCCACCCGGCCTCCTGGTCACACTTTACCAAGCAGCTCTGACTGCTTGGGGCCAGATGAGTGGAGCCGACATGGGCTCAGTGGTTGGGGTAAGGGTGTGGGGAATGCTGACGTCGGGTGGTAACCTATCTCAAGGGTTGTTGGGATATTTAAATCAGATCAGGTGTGAAAATGCATGTTTCAGGGACAGTTAGGTGACAATGACTACTAGACATTGATTGCAGGAGGGGAGCTCAAGCTCACCCAGATACAAAACATAAGTTGGATCCTGACTGTCAAAAGCCTATATTCTAAAGGTGTAAAGAGATCCACACTAGCGACCACAGTAAAGTCACTGTGGCTTGTGGATTTCAGTTTCATCACCAATAAAATGCTCCTGCTGCCAGCTGGCTGGTGTGGCTCAGTGTTTGAGCATCAACCCATGAACCAGGAGGTCACCGTTCAATTCCTCCATCAGGGAATATGCCTGGATTATGGGCTTGATCGCCGGTGGGGGCGTGCAGGAGGCTGTCAATCATGATTCCCTCTCACCATTAATGTTTCTCTCTCTCTCTCTCCCTTTCCTTTCCCTCTCTGAAATCATTAAAAACATATTAAAATATTTTTAAATGCTGCCACTGCATTTCCCATGCACCCTCATTATATTTGTTTGCACGCTTGTCTCCTTATTATAATGTGAGCTCCTCAAGGGCAGAGACCCCATCTGCTCGTCTGTGAACCTATTATAAACCCATGGGAGTTCAGAAAATGTGAAATAAATCAGTAGTGAGCTCTGAGGCCCTTTTAGCTCAGAACCTCTCCACATCTGAGATTTCTGTTCCACAAATAATCTACAATTTACTGGCCTGGGCACTGCAGGACACAAAGAGATAAGCCATCAACTGTGCTCCGAGAACAGCCATTCCTAGTGAATCCACTTGTAGGAATTCATGCTGCAGATACCCTGGCCCATACGCCCAAAGGTATAGGTTCAAGGACATTCACTGACTCACTTTGTTTTGATGATTAAAAATTAAGAACAACCGAAATGCTCATCACTAGAGGGCTGGCTACATAGATGCTATGCAGACATTACAAAGAATGAGGCAGGCTTAGCTAAATGGATATGACACAATCTCTGAGGAAGAGGCCTAAGTACAGTTTACAGAGTGCACACAATGCTATGAGTATATTGTGTTTTTAAAGGAATACATATAGACATATATGCTTATCAACCAAGTCTAGCTCTAAACTAGCACTGTCCAATAAAGTATAATGTTAGCCACAAATGTACTTAAAGAAAAAGGTGAAGTTAATTTTAATATGTTTTCTTTTACTTAACCCAAAACAGTATTAACATTTAATCAACATTTTAAAATTATTTTCTCTAGCTTAACTATTATACTTGTAGGTTTAAAAATTGTTAATAAAATAGTTTTGTTTTTTTTTTGTCCTAAGTCTTTAAAATCTTAGGACAAATATCTTACACTTACAACATATCTCAGTTCAAACTAACCATATGTTAAGTGCTCAATAGTCATGTAAATAGTGACTACTGTATGGGACTCACAGTTCCGGAAGGATTTCAAAGGGAGGTAACAGTTGCCCTCGGGGAGAAACTTGGGGGAATTGAAAATCAGGGGAGCCCTAGCTGGTTTGGGTCAGTGGATAGAACATCTAGAACATCGGCCTGTGGACTCAAGGATCCCAGGTTTGATTCTGGTCAAGGGCACATACCTGGGTTGCGGGCTCGATTCCCAGTAGGGGGCGTGATTTTTTCTCATCATTAAATCATTGATGTTTCTATCTCTCCCTTCCTCTCTGAAATCAATAAAAAATATCTATTTTTAAAAAAAAAAAGAAAAGAAAATCAGGGGAGGGAGAAAAGTAACTGTCACTATATGTTCTTTTGTTTTACTTTTTTCCCCATATGCACGCATTACCTATTTTTTAAAACAATATTTAAGGTTAAGGAAAAACTCAGGAAGAGACACAGAAAAGCAGTGATCTCAGAAATAGGAGGAGATTCCAGATATGCAGGTGCAATGTCAAGGAGGTCAAAAGAGAATTGCTTTTAGGGCAGGGGGAAAAAGATATATGTACTAATCTTTGTAATACTTTATGTAATAAAAAATTAAAAAAAAAAAAAGAGATAATTGCTTTTCAGAAAATGAGGAGGAGGAGGAGGTGGAGGAGGTGGAGAAGAGGCGGCACCCTAAGGTGCCTTCAGATTTAGCCCCTGGGACATCACTCATCACTCATCAATGACATTTGAGAGCTGTTTCGGGAGAAGAAATGGGTAGAACAAGACAGTAGCAGTTTGGGAGTGGGAGGCAATAGGTGTGGCCCTCTATGGAGAAAAAACCCAAAGACTCGAACATGGAAGTTAAACAACGATGACCAACTCAGAGGTGAACCAGGTGGTCATGAGTGGGGAGGGTTGATAGCAGGAGGTGGAGAATGGGTGGTTCAGGCAGTACTTGTGCTGTGGAGTGCAGAGGCGTCAGGCCTGGCTGGAACCCAAGTCACTGGGGTAAAGCAACAAGAACCAGTGTGGCTAACAATTAACTTCCTAACTGCTTTGGGACACGGGCTCCTTTGAGAATGTGATGGCAGCTGAGGACCCTCCCCAGAAAAATGCACATACAATTATTTTAATCCTCACCCAAGGATATGTTTCATTGATTTTTAGAGAGAGAGGAAGAAAGGGTGAGAGAGAGAAATATAGATGTGAGAGAGAAACATCCATCAGTTGCCTCTGTTATGCATCCTGATCGGGGATTGAACCCACAGCCTAGGTATGTGCCCTGACTGGGAATCAAACCTGAAATCTTTTTTTGGTGTACAGGACGACACTCCAACTAACTGAGCCACCCGGCCAGGGCTGCGCAGACCATTTTATACACCACTTCAAGGCATTCCCAGAGCCCCCACAAATCACAAAACCTGTTAATGGTCCTCTGTGGACTATAAGGTGTGGCCCAAATTCCTCACCTGCCCTTCACAGTCTGGCCCCATAACCTGCTCTGGGCTCATCCTCTGCTCACCTCACCGCCCCCCCCCCCCATCATGTGCGGTGACCTTTTGTTCCAGGCTTTTTTAATCTTAAGATGCCCTTTCCCTCTCAGGAACTCTTCCTTCTTTTCCTCCTCCCCTCTTTTTTCCCCTCCTCCTCCCCGCTCTTCTTTAGAAGCTGTCTCTCCCCCAGGCATACTTAATTCCATCTTTTCTTTTCTTTTCAGTTACTCTTGACATTCAATATTACATTGGTTTCAGGTATACAGCATAGCGGCTAGACATTTATTTAACTTATGAAGTGATCCACCATATCTCTAGTAGCACCTGGCACCAGTTATTACAATGTTATTGACTATATTCCCTGTGCTGTGCTTTACATCCCGTGACTGGTTTGCAACTACCAACTTGTACTTCTTGATCCCTTCACTCTTTCCACATAGACCACCCACCCCCCTCCCATCTGGCAACCATCTGTTTCTTCTCTGTATTTATGAGTTTGTTTCTGTTATGTTTGTTCATTTATTTTGTTTTTCAGATTCCACATGTAAGTGAAATCATATGGTACTTGTTCTTCTCTGACGTATTTCATCCTCCACTTAGTATAGACACCCAGGGTCAGCGTTGCATATCATTCTAGTTTGTTTCTGATCTGTTCCCATTCCAGCCCACACAGGTTTTGTGCAGCCTGAGGGCCAATGTGATATATACGAGGAACCTGGTAAATGAAAGAACCCAAAGATCACGGAACGAAGGAAGAGACCCCCATTTCCCAGCAGCCCCTGAGAAACCAGAGGAGGGTGTTTGGGGCTGTGGTTGATGTTGGGCCATGTTCCCACCTGACAGGAATTGAGAATTGACTCTTACTCCATGTTCCCCGATAGAAGTCCCAGATTATGGGCCAGGGATGACAAGGTTGGGGAGACATTGCATGGATAGGGTTGCCAGAAATTTTAATCCTCACCTGAGGAAATGTTTTTATGGATTTTAGAGAGGAAGAGAGAGAGGGAGGGAGGGAGGGGGAGAGAGAGAGAGAGAGAGAAAGAGAGAGAGAGAGAGAGAAACATTGATGCAAGAAATAAACATTGATTCATTGATTGGTTGGTGTACGGGATGATGCTCTAACCAACTGAGCCACCTGGCCAGGGACAGAATTCTTTTTTTAATTTAGGTACAATTGGCATAATATTATACTAATTTCAGGTGTACAACATATTTCTGTACACATATTGCAAAATTATCACCACAACAAATCCAGTTAACACCCATTACCACCCATGGTTGCATTTTTTTCCTTAGGATGAGAACTTTCAAAACCTACTCTCCTAACTACTTTCTAATATGCAATACAGCATTGTTAACTGTAGTCATCGTACTGTTCATTACATCCCCATGACTTATTATTTTTAAAGTCAACAACTCTTATTATCATTCATGTATTTTATAGGTGGGAAAGGAATGTAGCAAATGGGTCAGAGTTGTACCAAAACAATGCAGGTTTGGCCCTGACTGGTATTTCTGAATGGTTAGAGCTTCAGCCGAGGACCAAAGGGTCTCGGGTTCAATTCCCGGTCAAGGGCACGTGCCTGTGGAAGGGAGGGAGAGTGTGTGCATCTCAACTGGTTGCCTCTCCCACACACCCTGACCAGAGCCAGGGATCGAACCTGCAACTGAGGCACATGCCCTCGACCAGGAATCAAACCTGAGACCCCTTGGTCCTCGAGCCAAACTCTAACCATTGAGCCAGAGCGGGAATAGCAGTTTTGCCGTTTATTTTATACTATCAAAGGAGAAGACCTAGTACTGTGATGCACATTCTTTTTTTCTTTTTTAAATATATTTCTTTATTGATTTCAGAGAGGAAGGTAGAAGGAGAGAGAGATAGAAACATCAATGGTGAGAGAGAATCACCATTTGGCTGCCTCCTGAATGCCCCTACTGGGTATCGAGCTGGCAACCCAGGCATGTGCCCCAGCTAGAATCGAACCTGGGAACCCTTTAGTGCACAGGCTGACTCTCTATCCACTGAGCCAAGCCTGCTAGAGCTGTGATAAACATTCTTAAACATATGTTTACATGCTCTTAGTATATACTCAGGAGTAGAATTCTCCTAGGGAATTCTAGGGAATGTAGATGTTCACCTACTGAATAGATTTTATAGATATTGCTAAACCGTTTTGCAAAGTGGGTATACATATGTGTGTACACTTCCATCAGAGGCACCAGAAGTTTTTAACAGTCCCCAGGTGAGTGTAAGGAGGAAAACAACTGTCTTACTGCGCTGGTGATAAACTTCAGAGCCCATGGGAACCTGTGATGGCAAGGTTTGGAAGCAGCAGCCAGAAAGTGGGTTTTGGTTGAACTCTGAGCAGGCTGAATGGGGTCAGGGCAGCATTGCAGGTAGAGAAGGGTTGCCTCTGGGAGGCCAGAGCATGTGAAAGGTTTGTATGGAGAATGGTCAGGGACTGTGGGAGGGGCTAGATAATATCAGGCCTTTGAGGTGATGTTTAGGATTTTCTTTTTTAACTTTTTATTTTGAAATCATTTTAAACCCATCGAAAAGTTGCAAAAAATAGTACAGAGAATTCCTGTCTACCCATCACTCAACTTCTTCTAAGATTAATAACTCACATAAGTGTGTGCAATTATCATAACCAGGAAAATAACATGGTTACAATACTATTAGCTAAACCTCAGTTATACTCAGACCGCTGAGTCTCCAAGTAGGATTGCCAGATAAAATATAGGACATCCAGTTCAATTTTACTTCAGATAAACAATGAATAATGTTTTAGTATGTCTCAAATATTGCCTGGAACATACTTATACTAAAACATTGTTTATACAAAAATTCAAATTTAATTAGATATCCCTTATTTTTATTTGCTAAATCTGGCTGCCTCCTCCCCAAGATAAGGATCTGAAGGGTTGGCCCATTCCCATCCAGACCAAGGAGAATTTTCCTCCTCTCCCTCCTCTTCCTTCTCTCTCACACCTGGGCTGGCCTAGCCAAGAGCAGGCCAGTACTCAGCACCAGCCTTTCCACACTCAGCCTTCCACTCCAAACCCATTCATTTCTTAATCCAGTAAATATTTCTGCATACCTACTATGTGCCAAGCTCTGTTCTAGTCAGAGGCATCAAGCAATGAACAAGTCAGATGAGTTCCTGCTCCTGGGGGCTTGCATTCCAGTGGGGGGAGCAGACAATAATCCAGAAAACAAGTGTGTCCAATGGTGATGATGGCCACGAAGGGATGTAGTAATTAATAGTGACTGGGACCCACTTGAAGTGGGGGGCGGGGGGTCAAGGAAGGCCTCTCTGAGTAGATGGCATGATTAAAACACTAACAAGAGCCAGTTCTGTAAAGACTTAGGGAAGAGTGATTCAGGGAAAGGAGTGACCAGGGATGCCACAGGCACAGCTGGGGACCCTGCCGCACATGTGCCTGATTTATAGGACCTGCCAATGTGTGTGGTGTAAGTACTCCATTGTGGCCAATTTCAAGCTACCAACATGAGGCGGTACTTTTTAGAAAATTAATATTTTCAATGGTTTTGGGGTCCAATATGCCAGGGCCCAATGGCTGTATCAAGATCCTGCTCTTGGGGTTTTTCCCAGCTCTGGGCTTTCATTACCTTCTGTTCCTCTCCCCACAGCACCATTGCCTCCCTCTATTACAGCTCATAGCGTGTAACAAAGCCCTGATTCGAGAGACTGGCTGTAAAAACCAGTCTCTTTATTGCATAGAGACGTCTTTCAGTGGCAAATTACCATTGTAAAAGGGTTCTGTCTTTATCAAATGAGATGAATTAAGGTTGTCTTCCGAAATTCTGAATGAAGACATAAAATTGCAAACTACACTCACTGCCCTGAGAATCCTCGAATTTAGGATTGAGAACCAGCTATGCAGCCAACATTTATGAACAACTCCAGGGGGCGCTAGGTCTTCCTGAGCTTTGTAACCTTGCTCTCCCTCACCTTCAGGCCTCAACAAATGTGGAAGGAAGGAAGGAAGGAAGGAAGGAAGGAAGGAAGGAAGGAAGGAAGGAAGGAAGGAAGGAAGGAAGGAAGGAAGGAAGGGAAGGAAGAGAGGAAGGGTGGATTAACTCACCCAAAAATACCAGCCTCCCTCCTGTCCCCATGAAGCTGAGGTCTGAGGATCAGTAGCATCCAGTCATCGGCACCTGTCTCAGGCACAGCAATGCTGCCTCGCCAGCCCTCATTTCCCCCCAACTCTGTCTTCAATGACAACAGATAACTGCCCAGAGTCAGGGGGCCTAGAAACTGAGCATGGCTGACTGTCAACATACACAGGCCACAAACAACATTGGCACTGAGCCAGGCTAGGCCGGGGGCAAGTGGACCACAAAGCCACTCCCCACAGGCTGTGCTTCCCCTCCCGCCCGACCCTGGCCTCTCCATCCTGAGGCTGCATCTGGAACAGGTGAGGCAATGAGGAGGATGCCCTGCAGCCCTCCTGTCCTCTGCCATCCCATGGTCCCCTCAGGCAGAGGGGGACACATGAGCAGCTGCCTGCCCAGTCTCCTCCTGGCTGTCCTCCTATCTAGGTCCCCCCACCCACCCAAGTTTTCTCTGCCTGGCAGGGAGGAGCCACCAGAGTTAAGCGGATTTCATGCTATTTTCAAAGCCATTTTCCAAGGAAGCTTTTTTTATACCATTAAACCTACTTGCTGACACCCCTCATCTCCCTGAAAGCTTCCTCCTCCTCTTCCATGAGATAAACCAGTGACGGGAACATTTAGGTACCTGCTAGTGACACTCTCCAGGCATCGTGGGGTGTCATCAGCCAGGGCTGGGAAGGAGACATCACACCAGAACCCTCCTGTAGAATGCAGGCCAGTGAACGAGGCAGACAGCACCCAGGGCAGGCAGAGGCTCCCCTGAAACACATTCTTCAACTTTGTCTCCCCAGGCCTTTCAGCCCCATCCTAACAGCTGCCTTGTGTCAGAGCACCTGTCCCTCAGCTTCCCATCCTCCCCCACAGCCACCAAACCGAGGCATCTTACAATCAGTGACCAAGATCGCCTGAGAAATAATAGAGGCGTTTCCCAGAGACCCGCAGGCAGCCTGCTGTTCACAGGGCAGAGTTGGCCCCAGGAAGCTCCAAGTGGGGAAGGATGTCAAGATGAGCTATGAGATGCCCAAGCCAGCATATGCTTTCCTTGCAACCCCATGGTGCTTTTCTGCGCATTCCATATGGAAGCCTCCATCGTATTGTGTCAGACCACAGCTGCCAGTCAACCAAGGCCTTTGTGAGGACAAGAGCTGAGGTCAAATGGCTCTGTATCCTCAGTTCACAGCGCAGGGCTCAGCCAACCGTGGGTTGCTGGAGAGGAGCCTATTACATCTGCCAGACCCCTTTGTGAGCAAAGCTGATGCAGCCACAGACTGGATCAGACTTGAGCAGGAGAGTGGCCTCAGTTGCAACCTGGCTTGCGAGCTGGGCTCCGAGGACAGGGAATGGGAGTGAGGTGGACTGGACCAATCAGATTCTCTTCCTGTGATAGCCCAGCATGTGGAATCCTAGGAAGCGAGCTGTATTCCTAGGGTCCTGGTGGAATGATGTAGAAGAGAAAATTCTAGGATGATGCCCTGCTTTGTAGCCAGCTCAGCTGGTTACCTGATGCTGGCAGCAGCCAGGGTGAAAAACAGAACAGGTTGGTGGGAAATGGGAGCATGGGCCCAGAGCGCCAGATGGTGAGACTGAGGAGCTGGTGGAACATCCATCCAGAAGGGGCAGTTGAGATATGAGCTGGTTGCCCCACCCCACACAGATAAATATTTACTCCAGATAAATATTTAAGATGCTTCATGCATTACGGTAGACAAGATGACCACCAAATACAGGGCCCTGCTCCCAGGGGATAAATAATAGGTTTTAAATGTTTTTAAATTATTCACATTTTACCTGATTGCTTTTTCATGATGAAGCTTTTATATTCAAAATTTTCAGAACCGCCCTGGCCGGTTTGGCTCAGTGGATAGAGCATCGGCGTGTAGACTGAACAGTCCCGGGTTCGATTCCAGTCAAGGGCATGTACCTTGGTTGTGGGCACATCCCTAGTGGGGGGTGTGCAGGAGGCAGCTGATCGATGTTTCTCTCTAATCGATGTTTCTAGCTCTCTCTCCCTCTCCCTTCCTCTCTGTAAAAAATCAATAAAATCTTTTTTTTTAAATTTCAGAACCAGTGTCACTTTCTAAGAGCACAAGATGTTGAAAAATATAAAGCTAACCTCAAATATTGTTTTCTCCCTTTAGTCATTGTTCATTTCAATGGCATTTCTACATGTGTATCAAAGATAGAAGTTGGTGCAAAAAATACAAATAATTTCAACAAATGTCAGCTTCAAAACCAGCATGAAATATTCTTAGCAAATATAGTCATTGCTTATGTGTTTCTGTCTTTCTAAACAGATTAAAAAAAAAAAAAACAGCAACAGCCTGCTCTTTTATATATAAGAATACGTCAACTTATAAAACCTGTCCAAATCAATACTGACTTATCAGTTTCATCTTCTCTCCCTATAGGTTTGGGGTTCAGTGCCGGTCTCTGACAGAAGACCTATAGGTTTTCAGACAGGAGTGTCTTAAATCTAAATGGTAACCTACCTTGAGCAAGCGTCACCTTTGGCATTAGCTTTCTCCTAAAATCCAGGGGTTCTCAAACTAGTCCACGTTTTTACCAACAGCAAATTGCTCATCTAGCAATATCATAGGCCTCGCTGTAAGCCCCATTTTACAGGTGGAGAAAGCAAGGCACAGCAAGGCCAAGTAACTCACCCTCTTCAATGTCTAAGGTGAGAATCAGTAGATCTGTGTGGGGTGGGGCCCTGGAATCGCAACTACTAACAAGCTCCCCCAGGGTGGTGTGTAGACCCCCGTGAAACACTTCCTGCCATAGGATCTGCTTTGGCTCTAAGAGAGCAGGAAGTAGAACACACAAGAAAATACCGAGCCCCAAGCAGGGCAGTTCTCCAAAGCAAAGTTAGAGTCACCCTCCGACAGCCAAAGCAGTAAAGGGGGCTAGATTGGGGCTTGGAAACAGCGGAATCTACGGGAAACCCAGAATCTGTCTCTTGCTGCATCAGATTGCCACCTCCTGGCTATAGGCGGTCATTGCAAGCCAGGTAGGCGGAGCAGTCCTGTCCCTCCACCGAAAGTTAAGGGAGTACAAAGTAGCATTGCTTGGGGGTTCACAGTGTAAGACAAGCATTGGCAATTCATGGTTAGTTTTATGGGACAGATAAAATGAAGGAGGGTGCAGTGGGGGGAATAAGCCCGAGACATAGGCATGGGCATGGGCATGGGCATGGGCCAGGCTGGTGAGCCTCACTGGATTCTGTGCTGAGGGCAACGGGAAATCCAATAATGGGTTAAGATTTTAGTTAGATCATTCTGGCCTTTGTCAGGGGGATGAAATGGGATAGTCTGAGTGGAGGCAGAGTCCATTAGAAAACCATTCACGTGTCAGAGATGAGATCAGCTGCTGGCCTAGATTAGGGAATGACAACATGGATGGAGAAAAATGGTCAATGAGGAATATTTAGAAAGTAGGATTGGTTAGGCTTTCCTTCAGTCCTTCTTTGAATAAACTGTAGCACCTATGATGTGCCAGGAACTAATCTTCCTGCTGGGAATATAGTGGTGAAAGCAAGCCAAGAAAAAGCCCTACCTTTATGGAGCTGGTTTTAATGGGGGGAGGGGAGGCTAATAATCATATAAGAAAAAACATCAGAGCCCTGATTGGTTTGGCTTGGTGGATAGAGCGTTGGCCTGTGGACTGAAAGGTCCCAGGTTCGATTCTGGTCAAGGGCATGTACCTTGGTTGTGGGCACATTCCAGTGGGAGGTGTGCAGGAGGCAGCTCATCGATGTTTCTCTCTCATCGATGTTTCTGATTCTCTATCCCTCTCCCTTCCTCTCTGTAAAAAAATCAATAATTGCCCTAATCGGTTTGGCTCAGTGGATAGAGCGTCCGGCCTACGGACTGAAAGGTCCCAGGTTCGATTCCGGTCAAGGGCATGTACCTTGGTTGCTGGCACATCCCCAGTAGGGGGGGTGCAGGAGGCGGCTGATCGATGTTCCTCTCTCATCGATGTTTCTATCTCTCTATCCCTCTCCCTTCCTCTCTGTAAAAAATCAATAAAATATATTTTTAAAAAAAATCAATAAAATTAAAAAAAGAAAAAACATCAGAAAAAGCATTCTAGACCACGTACGTGTAGCATGTTCAAGATCAGAAGCAGTCAGTGTAGTTGTGAAGGGCAAGAGTGGAATAGAAGGCTGAAGAGTCAGGAGCCGGCCCAGCCGGTATGGTTTGGTGATTGAATGTTGACCTATAAACGGGAGGTCATGGTTCAATTCCCATCATGGCACATGCCCAGGTTGCAGGCCCCATCCCCAATAGAAGGCAGCCAACTGATAATGTTTCTGTCTCTCCCTTCCTCTCTCTGAAATCAATAAAAACATTTTTTTTTTAAAGTCAGGGGCCAGATTACGAAGGGTTTTGTAAGGCAGTGCAAAGAATTCTGAATGAAGGGAAGCCACTCAACATTTTAGACAGAAAAGAGACAGAATCAGATTTTATTTAAAGATTTCTCAGGCTGCTCTATGGAGAACAGATTACATGGGGCAAGAGTGGAAGCATGAAGACTTGTAGGAAGCTGAGATATGGACTAGGAGAAATGATGGCAGCAGCATGAGAGCGGGAATTCTAGGCACATGTTGGAGTCAGAGTCAACAGAATTTGCTGACGGGTTGGATGTGGGAGTGAAAAAAACAGCAGAACAAAGGATGATTCCCCCAAACCACATGGAAGACAGCAAGCAAACGCCTCGCCTTAAAGCTCAGCCCCACTGGAGGGAGGGGCGTGCAAACTAATCTCTCGGTTTTCTTATCAAAGACTGGGCCCACCCTGCCTGGGCTCAGGGCAGACTGGGAGGCAAGTTTTCAGGGAGGCAAGTTTTCAGGCAGCCGTAGCCCCGCCCCCAGCTGGAAGAACACCCCTTTTAAATCCAATTCTAAACAGAATGCCCAGAACCGGCCCCCCTCATTCTCCAAGCCCTGGGCCTAGGAGTGTCCCAGCAAGACAGAGAAGTGATCTCAGACCCTTTAAACTCAAGGAGAATGTGCGAATGGGCAGTGTCATCCCAGCAGAATAAATACCAGGGACCAAGGGCTGTGGGCACCACATCATTTTATTTCTTTAGATTTCCAACTTCATTCTTGGACAATGCAAATTCAAGTCTGTCACCTGCCTGGCCACTGTGTGGTCCCTCCCTGAAGATGGGGCACAGGCTCTGACAGAGAGGCTCAGCAAAGACAGGGTTCCCCTAAAGCAAGCCCGACTGGCAGAGGCCTGCAGATGGGCCAGGCCCCAGCAAGCAGAGACTCGGGAGCCTCTCCCTCAACCCCCTGACCACACTTCTGGCAAGGAACAAGCCAGCCCTCAGAGGCCCTTGTCCTTCCTAGACATCCTGCTTCTGCTCATGCTGAGCCCACGGGGATGCCACTCAGAAGCCACTGCCCTGCTCCACGCTTGACCTCTACTGCGCCTTAGGGAAATACATTTGAGTAAGGACAGTGCCAGATCCCAAAAGGAACTGAAGACGTATATTCTGCCCGAGAGGCAGATGGCCATGCTATAATACTCCTTTGTCCCCGGAAAAAAACTGAAAGCAGCTTTAGCTAACCAACCCCCCTCCAGACCTCCCCCCAACACATACAGCTTCCAATACCAGCAAGTGGGCCCGGCCAACCCACTGAAACCAAAATAAAAAACTAAAACCAAGACACAATCAAAATAAGAAGGGAAACAACTGCAGAGACCACCGCTGGTCCTGCGGCTCGGCAGCAGACCACACGGCTGACGTCTGTCTCTCTCTGCCCTGGAGCCAAGAAACGCAAATCTGCCTTTGGGTTCAGGGTAGACACTGTGGGAACCAGAATGAGGCGCACCCTGGCCAAGCCAGGGGCAACTCAGGTCCCTGACCCTCTCCAAACTGGTCCCCTTGCTCCCAGCCCCTTGGCATCACCCTGTCAGCCATCAACCAGGGTGAGGCCGTCATACAGGGCTCGCTTCCACATGTAGTAGGTGGAGCGGGCAGTGAGGGGGAAGAGGGCGCTGAACTCCTTGTAAGAAGGGAAGCTCTTGGACTGGAAGCACTTCTGCAAGAAGAGCTTGGCCTGAGCCTTGAACTTCGTGGTGGCAAGCATGTCCATCATCAGCACCTGGCTGTTCCTGCCGCCAGCCGCTGCCACCACAGGGTGGCTGGGCCAAGACCCACTGTGGGGCCACCCCTGAGCCGTGGCCCCCTCTGGCAGCATGGCACTTTCTCTGGAAGGACCCTCCTGGGCCTTCCCGGGATCCACTCCTGGAGGAGCCGCCACCTTTGGGGTCCCTGTAGCTGGAGCCATGGCAGCTGTCACATTCCTGCCAGCCTCTTCCTCTCCCTTTGCCTCAGCCTCCTGCACCCCCCTTTTGCCCAGGGTCGAAGCCTGGATCTGGAGTTTGGACAGGCTTCTGGGCCAACCTCGGGCAAGACTCTTCCAGACCCAAAAGGTGGAGGGGGACAGACTAGGGTAGCGGAGGCGAAAGCGGCAGAAGGGGAGATGCCCACTGAGCACCTGCTTGCGGGCGGCCCTGCGCAGACGCCTCTGCCGACGGGACAGGGGCATCCTTCTCGGGGGCAGGAACTTCTGGGGGGTGGGTGATGCCCCACCTGTTGCTTTCCCTGGCCCCTCTCCCACCTCACCCTTCTCAGGGAGCAGAACCTCTTCCCCAACAGATGCTGGCTGAGGAGCCTGGGCTGTGGAGACGGCTGGGGCCGGCTTGAAGCTGGGGTTCCTCCGGAGGGCCTTCCGGCGCCAGTTGTAGTAGGTGGAGCGGGAGATGCCAGGGAACCTGCGTTTGAAGCAGCGGTAAGGCACCAGCGTGTTCAGGGAGATGCAGTGCTCCAGGTACAGCTTGGCCCGCTGCATGAGGACCATTCCAGGGCTTGACACGGGCAGCAGGGAGCACCCCAGCCCCTCGGCAGCCGGCTCCTCCGGTGGCTTCTCCTGCTCCTCCACACCCAGCGCCTCCTTGGGGGCCAGGGGCTGGCAGTCACCAGTGCCCAGCAGCTCGTTCTTCCACGCATAGTAGGTGGAGCGGGAGATCTCGGGGAAGCGCTGGAGAAACTGCTGCAGTGACATGATGCCCCCACGGTGGACGCTGTTCTGCAGGACATGCTTGGCTGAGCAGAGGGTGGCCAACTTCTGCTGGTGCTCCTGGGACTGTCGCCGCCAGCGGTAGAAGGTGCTCTTGGTGACGCTGTAGCGTTCACAGAAGCGGGAGTAGCTGAGGCCAGGCTCCTGGGCGAGCAGCTCCCGGGTCCTGGCTGGTGGTGGCGCCGGAGCTGGCGCTGGCGCTGCAGCCGGAGGAGCCGGGGCGGCAGGAGCTGAGGCCGAAGGAGCAGGGGCCTGGCAGGTAGCTTCTTCAGCCTCCACCTCCTCCAGGCCCACCACAGGGGCGAAGTACTGGTGGCGGAAGAGGTGCCTGCTCAGGGGCTGGCCAGCCCACATGATGTGCAGCGTGGCCGGCACGTGGTCGCAGCGGCGGGGCCGGATGATGCGGTTAAAGTAGGGCCGGATCTTGAGGTTGCGCATGGGGTAGATGGAGTAGATGTTGCGCTGGAGGATGGAGGCAAGGGCGTACAGGTGCCACACGTTGGAGAAGCTGTTCGGGAAGCAGGTGGCCTTGACGTCCGCATCGAAGATGGCCTCCAGCGTCGTGGACGGCAGGCTGGTCATCTCGGGGGACTCCTCGGAGCAGAGGGAGTAGCGCACGGCCTGCAGCATCACCTTGGAGTCGATCATGCCCTGCAAGTAGTACTGTCTGTGCAGCAGCATCTCCACCACGGTGCGCGCCCGCAGCTCCAGGCTGAGGCCGGCGTCACCCCACAGCAGCATGCTGGCCGCCTCGAACAGCAGGCTGCCCCCGCCCTTGCAGCGCAGCGGCAGCATGCTCCTGGGCGCATCCTCTGGGTACAGGCTCAGGGCCACCGAGTCCACCTCCAGCACCTGGCGGCTGGGGCCTCCCTCCCGGCAGGTGGGGAGGGTGAAGGAGGACAGGACCTGCTTGGCCTCCAGAGCAGCGCCCACCAGACCCTCCAGGCCCTCGGACTCCACCGCCTCCTGCAGCTCCTGGAGCACCTGCTGCACCAGCTGCTCCCGGGATGCCATCCTGCCAGGGCAAAGGGCAGAGAGCAGAGGTCAGGACAAGGACCCAGATGACACCAGCAATGGTGCCCCCTCCAGCCCTGCACCTTCTCCCTTGAGATAATGCGCATCACCCCATTTCCCCATAGCAAGTAATGGCTAAGTGCCTCCCGGGGTTTAGTTCATCCTTCAGTGGTACCAGAGCTGGGTCTTCTTGGCTCTGAAGAAGTCACTTAATTCTCTAAGCTTCAGGTTCCTTCTCTGTGTTAAAAAAAAAAAAAAAAAAAAAAAATCTACCTCTAGGTATAAATGAAACCATGAGGGAGGCATTGATGTACACACACACTTTTATATCCACCCCTAGGATAGTGCCTGGCACGCTGTGACGTACTGGAGAAGTGTTAGGTATTACATATTCAAGTATTATCTGGTACTACACCAATTACATAGTACAGCCATCAAAGCTGTACCTCTGTCCCTGGTAAAGACTTACAATCACATGTAGCCAAAATTGGCCTGTCTTTCCCAAAACAGTGATTCTCAAGGACCATACTTGGGGTTCCCTGGGACTTTTTCAGGGGGGTCTGCAAGTTAAGCTATTTTCATAATAATACTAAGTAAGATACACTAAGCTAACACTAAGATAGTTGCCTTTTTCACTGTAAAAACACTTGATTAAAAACTAAGGTACCTTGCCAAAACCGGTTTGGCTCAGTGGATAGAGCATTGGCCTGCAGACTCAAGGGTCCCAGGTTCGATTCCGGTCAAGGGCATGTACCTTGGTTGCAGGCACATCCCCAGTAGGGGGTGTGCAGGAGGCAGCTGATCAATGTTTCTCTCTCATCGATGTTTCTAACTCTCTATCTCTCTCCCTTCCTCTCTGTAAAAAA
>PVJC01007757.1:0-50477 GCA_004026665.1 Murina feae | reverse complement strand
ACAAGTTGCTTGCTTCCATTTCATTTACTTCCCTTTCTGGTGATGCCTGTTTTTCTTTCATATGTGGGCTGTTTCTTTGTCTCCCCATGATCTATCTTCTCTGGGTATCTGGTTATATAGTTTTTTCTCTCCTCTCTCAGGAGTCTTCTGTCTTATCCAGCTGCAGGCTGTCTCCCAGCTCGATCTCCACTGCCAATTCAAGCTGGAAGCTACTCGTTTCAGCTGCTTTCCCTATCTGCTCTGGGACAAGGCACTGTATACATCCTCATTTATTCTTTATCTATCTGTTCATTTATAGCTGGCATTGTAGTTGACTATTTCTTATCATTTTTGTTGACAATTAAAAATAGAACTTAAAAGGAATAATAATCATTCTGATATCTAATTTATCTGATTTTGTTATTCATATCTTAAGGATCACATAAACTTTATTGTATAGCTCAAATCTCCATTAAAAAATTAAAACTACAGTTTTCAGAACTGTTGGTACATTTCCTTGCTCACTAAACTGACTGATTAGAAATTGTTTTATTCCATCTCTTCCTATCCTTTTGAAATCAGTGAATTATCCATGACCCATGTTTGAGTGGTAAAGTTGTGTTGAGGAGTGGCGAGACAGTTAGCTCTGAGTCAGGTAATGAAGCTTGTATTTTATGGAGGAAAGATTGATTTTGACTAGCCTTTCCTAAGTGCATTAAGAGTGTAAGTTATACTTTTAAGGCATCTATAAATTATAAAATGATGTAGATACAACAGTGTGTGTTTATACCTCTATGCCTGAAAGTTCTAAGAACATACTGATATTCTCTATCCCTACAGAAAAGCCAAAAAGGATGCCATTGATATTCATTTTAACTTCTCCAGATTGACCTATACTACAAATCAGAAATGAAAATCAATAGCTATTTATTTTATATGCACAAAGCAGCATGCAATTACTAGGGTAATATATAATGATTATTGATTTGTCATTTTCTCTCTTTTTTACTCTATGTTCTTTTGAAATCACTTACATAATATATCAAAGAATGAGAAACCAGTAACTGTATAAACATTTAGAATTAAATGTTCCTAAAGTGGAACAGTGATACACAGAAACTGGTGTGTTTACAATAAATTGTACCACAAATTCTACCGGGTCTCTTCACCAGTACACACCCCACACCAAGCGGGTAACTCCAGTTCCAGAGCCCAGCTGTCATGCAAGCCATAGCTTTAGATACAGAAGGAATAAAATATTCTATGCTCTTTTAATTTCTCCCAGAGCATTCCTTACTGTATCATTGCACACACTCTAAACTGCACTGCTGTTATTGCCAATGATGTTGCATTGTTCATTTTGAAACATGTTTTTACCACACTTTCTTTAATATATAAAAATAACATTCAAGTCATAAAAGTTCATAATCACAGAACAATAGTGTTGAAAGAGACCTTAAAAAACATTATGTCTAAAGTGATGTTTCCCCATCATTTTTCCCATATCGCTCCCCAAGGAGATGTTTTAGGCACTTATTTCCAAGTTTTCCCACTATGAAATTTTAATATAATAGGTATTCTGTATATCGGTTTATGTGTTTTATGTATCTCCAGGACTTACACATAAAAGAGTAGGATTCTTGTTCCTTAAAAACAATTTTTCTCCCTTGAGGCACTGTCACCTTTGTGTTTAATGTGTTTTACAGTGACGAAAATGTGATCGAAATAGAGCTAGTAAAATAATATACTCCTACCACATTTGTACTAATAGTCAATTAAAGTGAGATAAAAGTTGTACTACCTACCTTTGATCACCATCAAAGAGATATTGAAATACTTTAACTCTGGGAGAGAATCTAAAAAAAAAATGATACTACTGTACTATTAATTATATGTCCCTATCTAATGTTTTCCTTTAATTATCTTTCATTAATCATATGGACACCCTTTCATTTTATCATGTTGGTAACACTAAAAGAACATGAAACCTCTCTTTCTCAAAATAATT
Organism: Murina feae; assembly: GCA_004026665.1. Taxonomy (NCBI): domain Eukaryota; kingdom Metazoa; phylum Chordata; class Mammalia; order Chiroptera; family Vespertilionidae; genus Murina; species Murina feae. The sequence goes on along the minus strand of PVJC01007757.1, from coordinate 48,490 downwards.
ATGACATTTTTTTCATTCAGTTTCCCCTCTATTTATCACAAAAGCATCCTTTCATGGCATATTCAATCAATTACAAATCAGCTTAAAGATACATGAACACAGTATATAAGAATATGTACACACATGTAAAATATATGCATAAATACATGCACACATATCATTGTAAAGAAGAGAAAAGAACACACATGATACCACACAATCTGCACTGCTGAGAACCTGAGCTCACTGTGTGATATGACAGATTGTAGAGGTCACTCATGATGACATTAAACATTTCAGTTTGCATCTAATCATGACAAATTTCAGACTAATGCAGCTCCTTTCAGTGCAGCATAAGTCACTGTATGGAGATAAACCACTTAATATTACAATATTTGACAACATAACAGTGAATAGCTCAGAAGCATAATCAATAAAAATAAATCCAGACTGGGGCAAAAGCTAATCAAGTAGTTTCAGAAGAAGGTGGCTGACTCAACTCCTTCTCAATTAATCAAATGAATAATTCAAAACCTTATGGAAATAATGGCTAAGGAGAACCTCAGAATTTCTTACTAGATAAAGTGGTTTTCTATGATGTATTGGTCTTTGTTGTTCATGAAAAAGGACAATCTTAGCAGGGCTAAATGTCATAGTTCAAGTTGTATAGCTTGCATCATAGTGAGTGTGTGTTTTCAAAAATGTGGAGCCTGGTACTGACACAAGAACAGACATAGATCAATGGAACAGAATAGTGAACCCAGAAATTGACCCGAACCAATATGCTCAATTAATACCTGGCAAAGGAGGCAAGAACATACAATGGAGTAAAGACAGTCTCTTCAATAAATGGTGTTGGGAAAATTGGGCAGATACATGCAAAAAAAATGAACTAGACCACTAACTTACACCATACACAAAAAACAAACTCAAAATGGATAAAGGACTTAAATGTAAGATGGGAAACCATAAAAATACTAGAGGAATCCAAAGGCAACAAAATCTCAGACATATGCCGAAGCAATTTCTTCACTGATATAGCTCCTAGAGCATTGGAAACTAAAGTGAAAATAAACAAATGAGACTACATCAAAATAAAAAGCTTCTGCACAGCAAAAGAAACCATCAACAAAACAACAAGAAAGCCCACTGCACGGGAGAACATATTTGCCAATGTTATCTCCAATAAGGGTTTAATCTCCAACATTTATAGGGAACTCATACAACTTAACAAAAGTAAGATAAACAATCCAATCAAAAAATGGGCAAAGGATCTAAATAGACACTTTTCAAAAGAGGACATTCAGAAAGCCAAGAGACATATGAAAACATGCTCAAAGTCACTAATCACCCAAGAGATGCAAATCAGTACAACAATGAGGTACCATCTCACACCCATCAGAATGGCTATCACCAATAAATCAACAAACGACAAGTGCTGGAGAGGATGCAGAGAAAAAGGAACTCTCCTGCACTGCTGGTGGGAATGCAGACTGGTGTAGCCACTATGGAAGACAGTTTGGAGTTTTCTCAAAAAGTTAAAAATGGAACTCCCATTTGACCCTGTGATCCCACTTCTAGGATTATATCTCAAGAAACCAGAAACACCAATCAGAAAGGATATATGCACCCCTATGTTCATAGCGGCACAATTTATCATAGCTAAAATTTGGAAACAGCTTAAGTGCCCATCAGCAGATAAGTGTATTAGAAAACTGTGGTACATCCACACAATGGAATACTATGCTGCTGTAAAAAAGAAGGAATTCTTAGCATTTGCAGCAGCATGGATGGAACTGGAGAACATTACACTAAGTGAAATAAGCCAGTCAATGAAAAAAAAAATACCACAGGATCTCACTCATTTATGGATAATAAAGACCATTATAAACTGATGAAAAAAAATAGATACAGAGGCAGAGCAGCATCGAACAGCCTGTCAAACTACAGCGGGAAGGCCAGGAAGGGTTGGATAAGAGATCAACCAAAGGACTTGTATGCATGCATATAAGCATAAACAATGGACACAAGACACTGTGGGGTAGGGGAGATCAGGGGAAGGTCAAGGGGGAAAAAAGACATATGTAATAATCTTTGTAATACTTTAAGCAATAAAACAAAATTTTAAAAATAAAATTGAAGAGAAAGCAAAAAAAAAAAAAAAAAGTGGAGCTAGAAGGCAGAATCTGGGTCTTGTCCTGGTTTTAATCCTTACTGCTTCTCTGTTTCAGTAAAGGAAATTTATCAGAATTGGGAAACTTCCTTAACTTCGGAGTCACTCTTGTCTTAGGCATAGGTGAAATGATCATCAGGAGTTATGCTAGGCTGCTAGGTGTTTATGAAAGTAAGGAGGTACAATGCCATCATTATTGATGTCCAATAGTCAATGTTTCTAATCCAAATGCATATCAAGCAAGACTTTGTTTTTTATTTACTTTGAATAGAATAATATTAAATCTGTAACAAAATATAGTTCTGGGAACATTGCCATAACCCTTAATATCTTCATGACTGGTACTATAAATTGCAGACACCGAATAGCGATCTCCATAAAAAGAATTCTTAGACCCTGTCTCTTCCCTGCTCCTTAGCACAGCTGTCAGGCTTTCCCTTACATATCCCGGGCCTCAGAGTCTTGTTTTTCTTCACTGAGAAATCACTGAGTGTTCCAGCTGGTTCCAAACACTGAGGCAGGACAAGTGAGAATAATAAGGAACTGACCATTAGGAACTGGTGAAAGGACACTATATTCAGTGGGATAGGGACAAGTGTAATTTCCATTTTTTTAAAAAGAGTAACAGAGTTTATACAACCTGGCATGTGCTCATGTTGGTATACTTGTGATTTCTGTTAAATGTTGGATATGGATTGTTCTTGTTTCTCTAATTCCATGAAAGAGAATGTGTACCTGAAATGGGTACAACAGACTTGAAGTTTAAGTACAGAAGTACAGCATATTCGTCATCTGCTCAGTGAAGCTGCCCCAAATACTCTTGTGGCCAGAACTAGCAAGCACAGAAGAGAATGCTATCCCTTTTTTAAAAAGTTAAATTGCTTGGAGTGACAGTGGTTAATGAAATGAAATAGGTTTCAAGTGTTCAATTCTATGATACAGCATCTGTATATTGCCTTGTGTGGCTGCCATCCAAAATCAAATCTTCTTCCATTACCATATATTTGATTCCATTTATCTTTTACTATCCCACCATCCCTTCCTTCTGGTAACCACCACACTGTTGTGTGTGTCTATGAGATTTTATTTGTTTGTTTGTTTGTTTTATTCATTTGCTGCTTTTAGTTTTATATCCCACATGACTGAAAAAATATTATGGTTCTTAACTTTTTCCATCTGACATTCCACTTAGCATGATGTTCTCAAGAGCTATCCATGTTGTCACAAATGGCAGTATTTCATCCTTTCTTATGGCTGATTGGTGTTCCACGGTGCATATGTACCACATCATCTGTGTCCGATCATCTAACGAAGGATACTTTGGGTGTTCCCATGTCTTGGCTATCGTAAATAATGCTGCAGTGAAATACAGGATGCACATATCTTTGCAAATAAATTTTTTCCAATTTTTTGGGTAGATCCCCAAAAGACAGGTAGCAAGAGAGGTGTCATATGTTAACTCTACTTTAAATTTTTGAGGAATCTCCATAGTCTTTTCCATAGTGGTTGGACCAGTTTACATTCCCACCAGCAGTGACTGAGAGTTCCTTTTTCTCCACAACTTCTCCAACAATTATTACCTCTTCGTTGATAATAGTCATTCTAACAGGTGTGAGGCGGTATATCACTGTAGTTTCAGTTTGCATTTTCCTAGCAGCTAGTCATGTCAAACATCTTTTCATATATCTGTTGACCAATTTATATGTCTTCTTGTCTCTGGTCAGATCCTCTGACTCTTTTTAATTGGATTATTTGAGTTATATCAGTTCTTTATCTATTTTAAATATTAATCTAATTTTGGGAGGGAGAAGCAGTTTTCTTTGTTGTGTAGAAGCTTTTGAGTTTGATATACTTTCAATCATTTGTTTTTGATTTTACTTCCCTTGCCTTTGGGCCAAATTCATAAAATGCTCTCCAAGACCAAGACCCATAAGCACAGTCTATGTAATTTATAGTTTCAGGTCTTATATTTAGGTCAGTGATCCATTCTGAGATAATTTTTGTATGTGGGGACACACAGAAATCTATTTTCATATCCCTTTTAAACTTCCTTAGAACTCACATCACAGTCCACCATGTGCTAAAGCTCTTGTGGGTGTATCTGACATCTCTCTCTACTCCCCCCACTACACTGGAAGCTCCTTGAGATTAGAGTTCACATGAATCATTTTCTGTCCAGAAAATGACAGAAATGACTGAAGTGTATGGTGGACACTCAACAGATGTTTGCTAAGTTAAAATTAACACGGAGAAGACACACAATGAAGTTAAAATATTCATGCCTTTTTTTTAGCATTAACCCTCTGTGAACATATGACATCATTTTTACATTTATAATGTATCTTTAACATTTCCCTATGCACTGGCATAAAATATAGTCTAAGTTCAAAATAAAAAAGAAAAAAAATGAGAAAAAAATAGAAGGCTTTAAAATATGGTTCTAACTAAAAAGGAAATAAAACAGTAAATTATTAGAAAACCCATTAGAATTTATCATGATAAATTCTCCTCCTAATCTTTACCTCTGCCTCCCATCTGTAATGTCACTGATCTCTGAGCAGTTTGTTTTGATGCATGCTTCTAAAGATTAAGTTAGACTTAACAAGGGAGTGTCTACTTTTTAAGATGACAAACTACACACCTGCTCTTTGAGGTGAGTTCAAAGAGAGATTCTGATGAAAATATGAACACATTTATTATTTGCCTTCTCTTTTTGCTGACCAAGACTTTCTGCCTCATCCAAATTTGGTTCAATGTTAATTTTGATTTTAATTTATATATTAATTTCTGTTCATTTATTTCTTACTTTTTCACTTGTAATTTCTTAATTGCTAGTAGGCAAAGGATTTCTGTGTCACCAAGTGTGTCTCACATTGAGAAGCTAAAGATGAGAAGGTCCCATCCCTATAAGCAATGCTGTTCTTCACTTGTCAACGAGCTTCTGACCAATACACTTAAGAGTTATTTCTCATGACTCGGAGCAGAACTGAGAGGTGGAAGCGCTGTGGCCTGAGAGCACCCAGCAGGAGTTCGGGTTCTGCAAACACAGTCTGCCCAGTTGTCTCATGCTTCAGCAGCTTACAGGGAGTACAGATGATGAGAATAGAGTCGGGCTACATTTTTGCTTATGCTTCTGTCATGGTTTGCTGCTACTGATTTTTTTAGAAGGCATCGATACTGTGTCTGTCTACCCAAGGGATGGTTTAGTCGCATGGTTGAGCTCTATAAAGAAATAGTCTTGTTTGGCCAATTTTTATTTAAAATATGTTTTATATAACATTAATGATATCCCAGATAATTTTACTTAGTAGATGATAAACAATGAGTTTTAGTGTTGTTGTTATGTACTCATTTTAATGTGTATTAAAATATATACAAGCAAGCACATTAGACCTATGATTTCTTATGTTGTTGCTCAAGATGAGGCAAATAATAATATTTAGAAATGGAAAAACTATGTCTGTTATGCAAAAATAACAATTTTTTAAACACTACTTTTACCAAAATTTGATTCCTTAAGGATAGAAAGTAGTAGATAAGCCACTTAGATTGAGTAGTTTATCATTTAACCTATCATTTTGCTTTCTGATATAATAAATCAAAGTATCACAGGACATTTAGCTCTAGATCAAGGTAAGTTCATATGAAATCTTCAGAAAAGTTTCAGGGTGTTAATCAGCTCAAGTGACTTGTGGATTTAAATTCAGCAAAAGGTCAAATCATTTCTCCTAAAACATATGGCATGCAATAAAAAATAAATGTGACATAGTTAACCTATATCCAGGTGTAAATTCTATTTCCAGGCAACAGCAACTTATAGAAGTAAAATAGTCTTAGTCTAGTTTGACAAAAAAATGTGAACACAGTTCCAGGAGCATTTTTCTAAATCTGACTCAAATGAGTGGATATGTTCCTAAACAGGTAATGATATTATAATTTCTAAGGCCTCATCACTTATTTTTCTTCTCCAATGGTTTTCAGCTGCCCTTGAATAAAGCTGACCTCCATTTCATGGAATATAAAGTTCTTCATGATCTAGCCTCTGCCTGTATTCCAAGCTCATCCTTGTCCATCTTCTTCCTTTTTCACTGTAACTTGGACACCTGATCCTTTTGCAATTCTGGACTAAGCGTTCTTTCCCAGGATCTTTTCACATGCTATTCCCTCTGCCAGAAACATGATTTCCCCAACTCTTTGCATATAATTTCCTTCTCATCTAGAGTATCAGCCTAAAGTCACCTTCTCAAAGAGCCTTTTTACCATGTTTGCCAGAAGATTCCTTTATTCTGTATCATCTTCTCTTTGCATTTTGTTCATTCCTTTCCCAAGAAATAGTAACTGGCTATTATTTCTTTAATTGCTTTGTGTATGTGTGTATTTCACTCTCTTTCCCTTGAATGGAAGATCGATTAGGATAGGAACTGCTACTGTCTAGTTCATCAGTTTTTTTCCTTTAGCAGTGCACTCAGTGTCTGCACACAGTAGGTCCTCATTAAATATTTTTGAATAGTTTAATGAGAACATATCTTACTAGTGATTTTTTAAATTAATTTGAATATTCCAATTATTACCAAAATTCTCTGAAAAAGTCAGTTTTCATCATAAGAGTTAAAAATAGAACAAGTTAAACTTTGACCCTTTTAAAATTACTTATATAAAAAGCTAAACTCGAGGCATGATTTTCAGCACTTGGGTTCTATACCTTAGCTTTGCTTTGGAAAAGTATGATGAATCTCTCACTTAAACACAAAGTCATAACAATTTAAAACCCTGAACCCCAGGTGTTAGGAGTCATCCTGCTCTTTCTCGTCTGAGCAGCGCAGTTCTTCTTTCTGCAATATGTTTTCTGATTAATTTTCCAACCAGTAACTAATCAGTTCTTTCTTCAGTGTTCTTTGTTGAAATCTATTTTTCTCTTTGACATTTAAGTTTTTCTACCTGCCTCGTGTCATTTTTTCCATCTATTATTTTCTCTTTCATTTTTCCCAATAAGTGAGTCTTGAAGACTATCTTTCACCCTTATCTTCCACCACATATGAAGGAAAATGTGTAATATTTCAACCTATTTGTTACATTCATCTTTAACACACAATTATGTGTTCTGAATGACAAGTTGTACATTTTTTAGATGAAAATGTTTTCTTTCTTCACAAAGCTATATGATACAGCATTTTAACTATGCAGTGTTGAATACACAACTCTACACATGTGATAAAATTATTGAGAATTAAACACATACTGACTCATATAAAGTAAAATGGTGGAAATCTGAATTTGTTTTATTTGCTTGTATTATATCTAGTAGAGGCTTGGTGCACAAAAATTTGTGCACTCAGGGGGTACCCTCAGCTTGGCCTGTGCCCTCTCGCAGTCAGGGACCCCTCAGGGGATGTCCACCTGCTGGCTAAGGCCCACTCCCGGGGGGGGGGGGATCAGGCCCAAGCTGGCAGTCAGATATTCCTCTGGCAGTCTGGGAGCCCTTGGGGGATGTCCACTTGCCAGCAGGAAGCAGGCCTAAGTTGCAATCAGACATCCTTAGCACTGCTGAGGAGGTGGGAGAGGCTCCCACCACCATCACTGTACTGGTAGCCTTTAGCCTGGCTTGTGGCTGAGCAGAGCTCCCCCTGTGAAAGTACATTGACCACCAGGGACAGTTCCTGCATTGAGTGTCTGCCCCCTGGTGGTCAGTGTGTGTCATAATGACCAGTCATTCTCAGTGGTTCTGCTGTTAGGGTCAATTTGCATATTACCCTTTTATTATATAGGATAGAGGCCTGGTGCGTGGTTTGGGGCTGGATGGTTTGCCCTGAAGGGTGTCCCAGATCAGGGTGGGGGTCCCACCCAGGTTCCTGGCCAGCCTGGGTGAGGGGCTGATGGCTATTTGCAGGCTGGTCACAGTCCCTTCAGGGTGGGGTCTCTGCTGGGGTGCCTGGTAGCCTGGGTGAGGGGCTGATGGTTGTTTGCAGTTTGAGCAAGCCCACCAGCAGGGATCCTCACCCCATGAGGGTTGGGCCATTCTGGGTTAGGGGCTGATGGTTGTTTGAAGGCTGGCCACAGTCCCCAGCCACCCAAGCTCCCAGTGAGGCTGGCTGGAAGCAGGTATCTGAGGGTTATTTATCGTCTATAATTGAAACTTTGTTGCCTTGAGCAGAGGTCATGGCCATCCTAGGCAGGCAGCTTCTTCCATGACTGGAGCAATGAAGCCTCCTGTTTGCTCTAGCTCTGTGGCTGCTGGCCGCCATCTTGGTTGGTTTAATTTGCTCTGATTGGCTGGTGGGCATGGCTTGGGATGTAGCAAAGTGACACAATAGCATATTACTCTTTCATTAGATTAGATGGTGATATCATGATTGTGAAATAATACTGTAGTTCAACAAAATATTTTCATTGGAGTAAACCCAGTGAGCTATGTATGACAACTCTGTGATTTTTCTTACAACTGTGTGTGGACCTGTAATTATCTCAATGAAAATATTTAGTTAAAAAATAAAGCAGCCCTACCTGATTTAGCTCAATGGACAGAATGTTGGTTTGTGGACTGAAGGGTCCCTGGTTTGATTCCAGTCAAGGGCACATGTGTGCGTTGCAGGCTCAATCCCAAGTAGGGGGTGTGCAGGAGGCAGAAGATCAATGATTCTCTCTCATCATTGATGTTTCTATCTCTCTTCCTCTCCCTTCTATGAAATCAATAAAAATATATTTTTAAAAATAAAAATAAAAACTGAAAACAGAAAGCTACAATAAAAACTTTCAGGAGAAAAATATCATGAAATTAAAAATGTGAAATCAAAACTTAAAACAAACAAAAAATCAACAGGAAAGTTGAAGTTAAAAAATGGAACAGAAAGTAAAAGGATTAACAGTCTGTCCAAGAGGCCAAACACTAAAATAAAATGAGTGTAGAAAAGAGTGAACAGAAAAAAATGAGAGGAAATTATTAGAGGAAATAAAACAGCAATGAAGGCCACAGTTTCCAGAATAAATATGATACATAAATGCTCGGGACAATGAGTAAAAACTACCAGCAAGAAGGCACACCATGTTAATTTTTCAGAAACACTAAGAATAAAGCCAAAATTCTATAAGTTTACTGTGAGAAAAATTAGGCTACATATAAGAGACTAGGAATCAAAACATCCTAATTCTCATCTAGAAGCAAAAAAAACAATTAATAGCTGCAAAATTCCAGGATGAAATTACTTTTAATCTAGAATACTATATCTAGCTAGACAATTAAATAGAAGCATGCAATAAAGGCAAATTTAGACATTTGAGGTCTCAAAAAGTTTAACCTGTAGTGCAACTTTTCTTTTAGGAAACTACCTGAGAATGTGCACTACTGAAACAGGCAATAAACAAAAAGTAGTCAAAAGATCCAAAAAATAGGACCCACTACAAAAAAAAAAAAATGGGGGAGGTGTAAAGGGGTAGAGAGAAATCACAGGATGCTCAGAGCCCAAGGAAGAGGAAAGATTCCAGACCAGACTGGAACAGGAAAATGAAAGACTCTGGGGAAAAAAATCTCTCCAAGACCAAAGAAAAATAAACTGAATTTAACTGATGTGTTTGACCAGTGAAAAGCTTATTGCTCTAACAGCGTTCAGGGGTTAATCAGTGATTAACTAAAGATAGGTATAATCAAATGATAACTAATACATTCTGGTGTATGACTGAGTATCATCTAATCTAATAAAAGAGTAATATGCAAATTAACCTTCACTCTGTTACACCTAAGCCACACCTACAAGCCAAGCCATCCCCACTAATCAATCAGAGTGATGATATGCAAATTAACCCAGCCAAGATGGCGGCCAGCAGCCATGGAGCTAGAGCAAACAGGAGGCCAGCAATAGAGAAAACTGCCTGCCTAGGCTGGCTGTGGCCTCTGCTCAAGGCAACAAAGTTTCAATTATAGAAGATAAATAAATCCCAAAAACCTGCTTCCAGCCAGCCTCGCTGGGCCCTTGGGTCAATGGGAGCTGTGGGCAGCCTGAAAATGGTCCTCAGCCCCTCACCCAGGCTGGCCACACCCCCATGGAGTGAGGGTTCTCACTGGGGGCCTTGGCCAGCCTACAAACAGCCATCAGCCCCTCACCCAGGCTGGCCAGGCATGCCAGCAGGTGGACATCCCCTGAGGGGTCCCAGACTGTGAGAGGGCAATGCTGGGCTGAGGGACCCCCCTGAGTGCACAAATTTTTGTGCACCAGGCCCCTAGTATATAATAAAAAGGTAATATGCAAATTGACCCTAACAGCAGAACAACTAGGAATGACCAGTCACTATGATATGCACTGACCACCAGGGGGCAGATGCTCAACACAGGAACTTCCTCCTGGTGGTCAGTGCATTCCCACAGAGGGAGTTCTGCTCAGCCACAAGCCAGGCTTATGGCTGCAAGTGCAGTATTGGGGGGGAGCCTCTCCCACCTCCTCAGCAGTGCTAAGGATATCCAACTGCAGCTTAGGCCTGCTTCCTGGAGAAAGCAGGCCTAAGCTGTCTGTCAGACATCCCCTGAGGGCTTCCAGACTGGCAGAGGGATGTGACAGCCAGCTTAGGCATGATCCCCCGAGGAGCGGGCCTTAGCTGGCAGATGGACATCCCCTGAGGGATCCTGGACTGCCAGAGGGTGCAGGCCAGTTGAGGGACCCCTTGCTCCCCTGAATGCATGAATTTTCATGTACCAGGCCTCTAGTTGAATAATATAGATGAAATGATAATAATGTAATCCCTGCATGTTATCTAAACAAAACAAACAAAAGACCTAATTTTATTGGGAGGTTGGAGGGAGGGAAAGTGTGAGAAGGTGAGAGTATGGGGGTAAAGGTCATGGTAATAATGCCAAAACCACATCTTTCAAATTTAATAATCAGTAGAAGATAGCTACAACTAAAAAATGTTTAAACAGCAGTATAAATATGTTTTAATGATTTAAATACGGATATAAATAGGACAAACAGCTGAAAGTGTTAGAAATGAAGGCCTCTGGGGTACAATCTGGAATGAAGAGGGGTGGAGTAGACACTACTATTTTTAATTATCAGACCTTTAACATCATCTAAATTTGTAACCATTTCTATGTCTTGCTTTAATATCAAAATGATTTAAAAATAAACATAAAGCAATAGATTTTTACATTTATAAAACAAAAGAAAACTACCCTTATAATCCTCCCACTAGGAGGGCACCACAGCTAAAATATAGGTCTATTTTCTAAAATGATGGAGTAAATCTAGAAAAAGGAATTAGCTGATTCAAACAAACACAAAACATTCAATTATAGAATCTAAAATCTTCCTTTGGAAAACAGTCTTAATTTTCAAGGGTTCTTATGAAAACATTAACATTGCCATTGAAATTGCAATTGACACTGGGGAAATCTTAGCAGAAATGGAACTGAGTAGCTTGGAAAGGAATCACCCACAGCTGTCTCTGCCTATCTGTATCCAAATTTGACCATTAAACATGAGAAAAACAGAGGACTCACTAACTGAGAATGATAGTCAACAATCTACCTTAGGGTCACATTTGTGGAAGTTAATTCAGTTTAAGCCTCCAAACCATCAGTGGGAAGCTTGAAGCAATATTTCACATGCCTGCTCTTTCTCTCTAATGGATTAGCTTATGATTTACGCTCTTCACTCTTTTAAATTAAAAAATGTTGCATATATAGATCTACAACCAGTTACTTTTACATCATAACTTTACAATGTTCCAATTTACTGCAAAATTACTGTATGCTAACATACCATCTACACAAATAACAGGTCTCACTATGGAAATCTAATCCTATTTTGCAAGTCATTTATAAAGATACTGGCTGCACTTTTGTTCAGATGATTATTGATTTAAAGTGCAGTTAAAATATCCCATTCATTTCTCTTTAACAGAATTTTGTCACATCCTTGCCATTAGTTAAAGAATAACCTAACTTCTCTGCTAGCCTTGGGTTTAAGATGTTAATTTCCACACTTAATGTTCCCATCAATGACCCTTAATGTGGAAACTATTTCATCTCTGTCTAACAGTCCAGGTATTTCCATTTAGGGAAGGCAACTTTGTTAAGGACTTTGGGGCTATGAGGCCATTTCTAAAAATCTCCCATAGTCTTAAGAGTGAAATGTGGTTTTAGCAATACAAACTCAACAGAGTGTGGAACAATTAAGAGTAGCAACATTTCTCTAGTTGTTATATTTGTGTTTAATTGATGCCTGAGGCTATTGTATGAATTTCCATAATTTATGCAAGCAATGCTAAGTAAATCACACAATAAAACCAATCATATTAATGATACCATAAATTATCTTGAACACTGGGGACTTGGCACCAAATTTTTTTTCATAACTAGAGATACTGCATTTGCACAGTTAAAGATAAGTATATAAGCATACATAGATTAGTATTTTCTATTCTTAGAAATATACTGTGTCATCCCAGAATTTATATCTTTTGATAAAATTGTAAACTATTGGTCTCATGAGATTGACAATAGGGGCTGGGATTAGGAAGTAGGTAAGTATATCTACCCACAAACTATTCCACCTATCAGAGGCATAGTATAAAAACTGCACTGAGAAGGACATTAATCAGAAAAAAAGAATTTTGTCACCACAAAATTCCTATATATAGAATACTGGGTGGCACAAAAGTAGGTTTACAGGTGTTCCTATAGAAAACAATACAATTAATAAATAAAAGTACAAGAATAAACTTTGTGCTTTGCGTATTCACAGCTGTAAACTTTTGCCCCATCTGTATTTGTATTAGTGTCTATCATAAACCAACTTTTATCACAATTTTTTGTTAATCCTCACCTGACATTATTTACTGCATTCATTTTTAGAGAGAGAGGAAGGGAGGGAAGGAGGAAGGCATAGAGAAAGAGAGAGAAGGGGAGAAACATCAACTGGTTGCCTTCTGCACATGCCTGAACCTGGCCTGGGATTGAACCTGGAACCCAGTTATGTGCCTTGACTGGGAATTGAACATGTGACCCTTCAGTGTGCAGGCTGATGCTCTAACCATGACCAACACAAGCCAGGCATTGATTACAATTTGAATACATAAGATTCTTCCCAGTTTGAGAGGTCTAGATGTAACATTTCAAGTTTGTGGTCTGGGATATTTGTAACACACAGGGGATCATATAATGTCTATACTCACCTCTTTACCCTTGTAGTACCATCTGTGTTTTTCCTGGCCAAAAACACAGATGGTACTATAAGACTGAAGCAAAGAAGGTTTCCACTCAATGGCTCTTGACTATTAAAGTCCTCAGACAACCCTCACAGAGGTTTCTCATACACCCTGCAAACGTAGTCAAGAAATATACTCTTCAGACTTTTCTGATGTTCTTGTTCATTCTCAAAATAATAATAATAATAATAACTGGCTTAAAACTACCATTTTATAATGATAAACTAGGGGCTCAGTGCACAAAAATTTGTGCACTCAGGGGGGTCCCTCAGCCCGGCCTGTGACCTCTCATAGTCTGGGACCCCCTCGGGGGATGTCCACCTGCTGGCATGCCTGGCCAGCCTGGGTGAGGGGCTGATGGCTGTTTACAGGCTGGCCAAGCCCCCCAGTGGGGATCCTTACCCCATGGGGGTGCCTGGTCAGCCTGAGTGAGGGGCTTATGGCTGTTTACAGGCTTGCCATGGCCCCCAACGACCCAAGCTCCCAGCAAGGCTGGCTGGAAACAGGTATCTGGGGTTTATTTATCTTCTATAATTGAAACTTTGTTGTCTTGAGCAGAGGCCACAGCCAGCCTAGGCAGGCAGTTTCCTCCATTGCTGGCCTCCTGTTTGCTCTAGCTCCATGGCTGCTGGCCGCCATCTTGGCTGGGTTAATTTGCATACGGTCACTCTGATTGGCTGGTGGGTGTGTCTTGGCTGGTGGGCGTGGCTTGGGTGTAGTGGAGTGAGGGTTATTTTGCATTTACTCTTTTATTAGATTAGATGTCTCTCTTCTTGGCTTCAGACCAGCATAATGAGCTGCTGATTCAATATTCATCTCAAACTCAACATGCCCCTCAAATTAACTCATGAGCTATCTCACCAATCCTGATCCTCTCTCTGTGTCCACCATCTTAGTAAAGGACAGCCTCTGAAATGCAAACCTGGAAGCCATTGCGATTTCTTCATTTTCCAAAATATCCACATCAAATTAAATCTATGCACCAAGCCATGTTCTTGCTCATTACCCAAGTCCAGGTCACCTCTCTGCCTCAGGTGGAAAATTGCAATAGGCTTCTAACTGTCCCTTTTTCTTGAAAAGCCTTCAATGGTTTCTCATTGTTCCTAAGAAAAAGTTTTAAACACTAATAAAAACTAATAGCCTTGCTGTTGCAAAGGTAAGACTGTCTTCTTTTTTTATAGCCAAATAGTACTCCACTGTGTAAATGTACTACAGTTTGTTTGTTTGTTTGTTTGTTTCCATACACTCATCTACTGATGAGAGTTGGGGGAGGGTGCTGAATGAGAAAAAAAAAAGTGAAGAGATTGAGAAAAAACTATATACATATACATGTATGTGTTTTTTACATATATATGGTGATAGCTAGATGAAAGGTAGAAGAGGGCAAAGGGGGTATACATGGGGATAGAAAGAGACTTTGCTTTGGGCAATGGGCATAAGATGCAATATGAAGATGATGTTTGTTGAGTTGTACCCTTGAAACCTTTATGGTCTTGTTAACCAATGTCACTCCAATAAACTCAATAAAAACGAACAACTAATAGACTTTGTGTGGTCTGGCTCTTTCCTACCTCTCCAGCCTCATTTTGTACCACTCACTGGTCCTATTCCAGACTCGGGATCCTCCTTTCTATTCTTGTATTGTGTCAAGCTTACCCTGTCCACAGTCTCACGCCTTGTCCCAAATGCTATAGTGAACCTCTCTCCCGCCTTCCCCTAACTTGTGGGTTAGTCTTATACATTCTTAAGTGCCCATTAAACCAAATGCTATTGCCATGTCCCCTCAGACAAGACATACCTCCCGTTTATGCTCTGAGACGTACTCTTCCTTCTCAGAGACTCTACTTAATTGAAGTTTTGTATTTGTCTAAAGGCTTTGTCTTCTGCTAGATCATCTCTATAAAGGACTAGAGAGTAAATAAATTGGACTTTTTACTAAACATACAGTCTGTGTTTCAACTGTTCAGCTTTGCCCTTGTAGTGAGAAAGCATCCATAAATGATAGGTAAACAAATGGGAGTGGCTGTGCTGCACAATCATATTGGCCATAGTTTGCCCATCCTTTCATTAGATGGTATTAACTCCATGAAGGCACTGTGCATGCTTTGTATTGTTCACTGCTGTATCTCAGTACCCATTTCAATACCTGGCATACAATAAGCATTTAGTGTGTATTTATTGAATTAATAAAATTTTAGATTAACATTAATTAGTTATAAGGGTATAATTTCACTTATGCTTTTATTTTACAAAGTAAGAATTAAAAAGTCATTATTTTAATATTATAACAACTATGTATGCTATGTGATGATTACTAGACTTATTGAGGTGATCATTTCATAAATAATATAAGTGTCTAATCATTATGTTGTACATTGGAGACATACATATATACTGAGTGGCCAGATTATTATGACAACCTAACGTTTGTAGGCAAATTAGCTATAATTTGGCGCTGAAGTTGCTAGAGGGCCAGACCATTATAAATAGGAAAGCACGTTGTTTACCATGACAGTAGAAGTGATTTTTTTCTGAAGATATGGGTAAACAACGCGATTTAATAGCCTTTGAACATGGGATATATTTGAATGTGAGTGGCCAGATTATTATGACCACCCCATCTGTACTTCATTGGGCCACCTTTTGCCTTCAATACTGTGGCGATTCTTCTTGGCACTGACTCCACGAGATGTTGAAAGGTGATGCGGGAAATCTGAAACAATGCCTGATAAATAGCACTGTCCAGTTCTATGAGATTTGATGGTTGTGGAACCAGCTGCCTGATGGCTCTTTTAACTTCATCCCACAGATGCTCAATTGGATTGAGATCTGGTGATTATGGGGGCCACCTAAGCAAGGTAAAGTCTCCCTCATGTTCTTGAAACCCCTCTTACACAATATGAGCACTGTGGCATGGCACATTGTCTTATTGGAAGAAGCCATCTCCATTGGGAATCGCCATCAACATGATAAGATGAACTTGATCAGCAATGATACTTAGGTATGTTGTGCTATTCAGACGTTGTTCCACAGGAATTAAAGGGCTCAAATCATGCCAGAAAAACATGCCCTAAACCATAACATTGCCCCCACCAGCTTGAAGGATTGTACTCATGTATGTGGGGTACATGCTTTCATGTAGTTTCCGCCAAATTCTTACTCTGCCATCTGCATGATGCAACTGGAAACGTGATTCATCAGACCACATGACTTTTTGCAATGCTCAACTATCCAATCCTTGTGTTCCTGTGTGAATTGGAGACATTTTAACTTGGTAACTGCAGACAGCAAAGGCCTTTGGCTTCCATATCCCATACGATACAGTGTCCAGCTAATTTGCCTACAAACATCAGGTGGTCATAATAATCTGGCCACTCACATTCAAATATATCCCACATTCAAAGTCTGTAAAATTGTGTTGTTTACCCATATCTTCAGGAAAAAAAAATCACTTCTACTGTTGTGGTAAACAACCTGCTAACCTGCTTCCCTATTTATAATGGTCTGGCCCTCAAGCAACTTCAGCGCAAAATTATAGCTAATTTGTCTACAAACATCAGGTGGTCATAATAATCTGGCCACTCAGTGTAATATTGTATGTCAACTGTAAGTGAAAAAAAGGAAGAAAATACTGATATATACTACAACAAAATGCATGAACCTTGATGACACTAACCCAAGGGAAATGAATCATTCACAAAGGACACATACTGGATAATCTCACTTATTTGACATCCCTAACACAGCTATATTCACAGGAATGGACAGGAGAATGGTGGTTGCTAGAAGATGGGAGGGGAAGCGAATGGGAAGTTAGCATTTTAGTTTTGTAAGATGAAAAAAATTCTGGAGATGGGTGGTGGAGATAGTTGTACATCAGTGTGTGAGAAGCAACTTCTTTTATGTGCACTGGCTAAAGTCAACCTCTCCCAATAGTTTTTGCATTTCAAAATAGAAATAAACTTTGTGTTAGACCCCTACTGGCTGAAGGAGAAGATGTTTGAGAGTAAAGAACTTTCTTAGGTTCTCTCTTCTGCAGGTATGTTTTGGACGAGCTTTTTGGTGGCTGATATTTAGGTGTTATTTTAGGAGGGGGGAAAAAGCCTTGTCATTATATTTTAAATTACTTATGCCAAACTGGATATGGAAATAGAAGCCTTACTAAAATTCTAGTATAATTGCTGAAGATATCTCCCTCTCCCTCTCTCTCTCTCTCTCTCTCTCTCTCTCTCTCTCTCTCTCTCTCTCGGATTTAGGATAAAAACCTAATTAAGAAAAACTTATAAATAGTGTATTGTTATCAATCCGTGTAAAATATAGCCACAAGAACACTGGAGATAGATGTTTTGCATATAGTGTGGCAGGAAAAGCTCTAAGAAATATCATTAAAGGCCACAAACAAAAAGACTGATGAATCAACTAAATGAAACTTCTAAATTTCTGAAGAATAAATCTACTTTTGCCCAAATCTGTTTGTAGTATATGTTTATATGGTATGTTTATAAATTAATTAAATGATTAATGTCCTAGCAGTTTTTCTCAATGGTTAGAATATTTGCCTGTGAACTGAAGGGTTGCGGGTTCAATTCCAGTCAAGGGCACATACCTTGGTTGCAGGCTCCATCTCCAGCCCCGGTCAGTCGGGGCTTATGCAGGAGTTAACCAATCTATGTGTCTCTATCACATTGATGTTTCTCTCTCTTTCTATCCCATTCCCTTTCATTCTCTCTAAAAAAAAAAAAAAAAAATCAACGGGAAAAAATATCCTCAGGTGAGAATTAACAAAAAAAAAAGATTTGGTAATATATATATATTTATATATATATAAATATATATATTTATATATATATAAATATATATATTACCAAACATATATATTTGGTTATATATATATATATATATATATATATATATATATATATATATATGTAATTATTGTCTCTAAGGAGTTATAAGGCTATGAAGAGAATTTAATTTTTATGTCACATACTCTTGTGTTTTTTAAATATATTTTTATTGATTGCAGAGATAAAGAAAAGAGAGAGATAGAAACATGAAGGATGAGAGAGAATCACTGATCAGCTCCCTCCTGTATGCCCCCTACTAGAGATTGAGCCTGCAACCCAGGGATTACCTTTGACCAGAATCGAACCTGGGGCCCTTCTGTCCGAAGGCCAATGCTCTATCCACTGAGCCAACTTGGCTAGGGCACATACCCTTGTTTTCTCAGACCTTTTATATCAGGCCTTTTATACTTTTATCTTTTCAAGTATATCTCTATTTTTGAAAATATTGTTATCAAGAGAGGACAAAAGTCAGATAACCTAAATAAGAAACTAAATCCAGGAACTATTAAAAGCTCACTTACCATTTGCACTTCATGCATGTCACCTAAATATCAGAATCCATTTCTTCTATGTCTTCTCATTAACATCCAACAAGCCTTTGTTTCCTGAGACTCCTGAATTATCTCCCTTTGTTTCTCACTACATGTCATTCTTCCATCCTCTCTTCCTCTGCTAAGAAGAGCTGTCATCAGCACCGCAGGACAGCAGCTGCACAGTGATTCAGACAAACAGAGCTCTCTTTCAGGTAGTGAACACCAGGGGCATGTCCTCTGTGCTCAGGGAGGGGGTGGCTAAGCCTCCTGCAGTGTAGAAATACTCAGGCAAGAAGGGATGGCTGGGCCTGTCCGTAGTTCCCTGACTGTCCACTTAAAGTTAGGCTGAAACAATGAGGTCATATAGTCTTCGCAAAATAAATCCTAATCGTTTCTGAGCACACATGACATATCCTTTATATCATCTAATGAATAGAAAAAAAAAGGACTATACCTTTGGTGGTGTGTTCTTTTTTTTCTTAGAGGTTCATTTTTTTGGTTTATGTTATATTTCTAATCCCTCTTCCTACACTATATGCTATAGTTAGGTTTTTCTTGCAAAATTATAGCCTGAAAGTTGCTTACAAATGTATTTCTATTCTTTTCACTTCAGAGAAACAATCCTTTGAGAGTTAGCTAAAGAGTTATGTTTTTAGCTTTCACTGCACTTTAGTATAGAAGTCTGACATAAACCCTTCAGTCAGATATGCAGGAACACAAGGTATAATGAGCCTTGGGAAATTTGGCTACTGTTATGAGATTAGAGAGAGCTACCCTTCACAGATAATTTTTTAAAACTGGCTGGCTATAATTTGGGCACAGCAAGCATACTTCAAAGTGAATATGTGTATAAAACTACATACGGATACAATTATACACTTTCAGATTAATAAAAAACATAGACAGGGACTGCTCTAATTAAATTTCAACCTACACATTTTTGTGAATACCAATCCAATTATATTTACTTTACTCCCCAGAGAAAGCAGGTCAATATGCACACTTCCTAGAGATGGCATTAGCATTAGATAATGTTAGGATCACATGGATTAGCACATTCTCTTATCTGCAGGATACTTACTGTGTTGGCTTAGTTTTAAGAGATTTTGCAACACTTATTCGCCCTATCCTTGGTAACTCTTAGTAAAACAAAATAAACTCAGAGGATTTAAAGTTCTGCTAAGAGGAGGCTTACAATCTCAACACAAAGGAAAAGAGAGATAATTTAAAACATACATGGAAACCGAAAGCAGTGAAAAAATAACAAATGCCTTCCCTGCATACGGGATAAATCATTCAATAGTGAGGATGGCCCCTAAGAACAGCAAGAAAACCCTGGGACATGTGTGGAGCACTGTGCTTGCGCAATCAATAATGACAATATTGACCGAGCCTCCCAACTGTTCCGTTTCTCTACGTCTGCCCCAAACTTTCGTCTCATTCTAAACACTGCAACAGAGCGATCCTATTAGAACACAAGAACCATGTCTGTGCCCTGTTCAAACATGTCCAATGCCTGCTTTTCTCATTCAAAGATGTCATAATCTATCCCCATTTGTCCCCATTTGCCCAACTTGCCCCATCTGGTACTCCTCTCCCTCTGGCTCAACCTGCTCCATCAGCAACACGGGTCTCCTTGCTATTCCAAGAACTCATTAGGTACATTTCCAGTGTCATGCCTTTGCACGTATTTCCTTTCCTTGAACACAATTTCTGTACTCACACCCGCATATGCATATATGCATACACACACACACACACACACACACAGCTTGTACCCTTGCCTGCTTCAAGTCTTTCTTCTGATATCACCTTTTCAATGAGGCCTTCCATGACATCTCATTTAAACTGTAATACTTCCTTCTTCCCCCTCTAACTCAGTGTACCTTCTCCCATTCCTTGCTTTAGTCTTCTCCACAGTGCTTGTAGGCATATGATAAACCATATATGTTTACTCATCTATGTATTTTATCCTTCCTTCCATCTGAAGTAAGTTCCCTGAGGGTGAGATTTCATCTGTTTTGTTTAGTCTTGGACACCGAGCACACAGTAGGTACTCAATAAATATTTGTTGAAGAAATGAGTAAATGTTTGCTGAATTAACTAACTAATGAAGAACAAATAATGACGAGTCAACCATGAAGAAACATGATTTGTGAATTGGATTTCATGAGTGTAACTATGAGGCAAGGATCCATTTGGGTGCCTATGGGCTCCATGTTAATTTAAGAGAAGGCGAGGTTCCCTGGAACAGCAGGTCACACGGGAAAGATGAAAGAACAGCAGACATCATCTAGGGGATACTCACCAGACTAAATGGATTTTCAAAGCAGACAAACCTAATCTAATATACATATTTAAAGCCTATTAAAATGTATTTACTCAAGAATAACAATATCTGAAAATACACAGCTTGAAAATATTGCGCTGAAAATTCTCAAGCTGTTTTCAATGCCACTCTCTCTACCCTACTCCCAGTGTGCCAATAAATCCAACTACTTATTCCCAACTCCACCATGATCCCACCATCCAGATGCAGCCCACTATCACCTCCAGTTAAGATCTGCCTTAGCCTCCTAAAGATAGTCTGTCTTCCACATTTCCATATATATACATATATACATATATATATATATATGAAATATCCTTGCTGACTCAGCATCCAGGGTGATCACACTTAGAACACAACCCTAAGGCCTTACCACATCATCCAGAAGGTCTGGGTGCCACAGTTTGGCTATACCTCTGACCTCTGACCTTACCCTCCTTCGTGGTGATTCTTCTAGCTGTTCAGCACACCAAGCTAACTCATGCCTCAAGCTATTTTCATTCCTTGTTCTCTCTCACTGGAGCATTAATCGTCCAGTTATACACTCCGTTCATATCCTTACCTTGCATATCACCTCATTCTTGTTTTTGTTCAAATATCACCTCCTCAGAGAAATCTTTCCTGGCCACCCAGTGTAAAACTGCAGTCCTTGTCATGCTTTCTGTCCTTTCATATTTAATTTTTATTTAAAGTCCTCCTCACTTCCTAACATTATACTGTAGATCCTTTTATTTATATACTTTTATTGCTGTTTGCCCAGTGGCCATAACTATACCAGGTTCAGAGTAGGTGCTCAAAAGGTATTTGTGGAAGGCATGAGTATAGAATGTAATGCATGGAGACACTGCAAGCTGAAGTTCATTTTAGTCATTACTCATAGCTAGGAATGAATTTTAAAAAATGGATTTATAGCTTTTCAGAGTCCAACGTGCTCATAATTAGGAGACATTTTCCACATTTTTAAGTTTACGATCACTTCCTGCTCTAGAGGAAACACTCAGAACCACTATAAAGCCTGCTAGACTTTTCAGCTCTGCATGGTAACTGACAGTCCTTATGGTCAAACATCTTTCTTCTCCTCAGTCCTAGTTTATTCTGCACAAAACTGACTCAGCCAACACAAGCCACCAGGACAAGGCAAACACCTTAATTTCCAAATTACACAGTTTTTCTCTTCTCAATTATATTTTAAAACAAACATGTTTATAATCTAAACTGCATCACTGTGTTTTTAGAAAAATGTTCATTTACTAAAAGACAGAAATATTCAGGAGGAAATCAGGTATTTAAATCCCAAAATCTGCTTATAGGAAGCATTTTCTAATCCTCTGTAATTTATAGAAAATGTTCTTCTAATCTCCTACTATATTATGATTCTTTATATTTAGGTAATAAAAAAGGAATTAAGTTGCATGTTTTCCATACTAATTTGGATCTACTTAAGAACAGGAACCAGAGAAATAGAATACTATACATAGCAAATGTGTGTTCCTTTTCCTTAAATTGCTGGTTTGCTATATTCTGACTTTTACAACAACAAAACAAATCTGTATATTCTTTCTCCCAAACATGAATAAGAAGTTTTTGTGCAAGTACTTAAAGAAACTTCTGTGACAGTAAAATATCAAGATCTCATAAAGCATGCTGCTAAAGCAGAGACAGGAATATCTGAGTATGTTGGGACTAAGGTAGAATTTAAAATACCCAGATTCCCCGATCCTTATGCAGCCTCTCTAATCAGTGGGTGCTGCTTCTATTCTCCTACCACAAGTAGAATTTCTAATAAATGTTTTTCAACTGTAAAAGACCAAAGACATCATGAGCTGGCTAGAGTGATGCTTGCATGAATCATGTTCATTTTACATGAAATTATTAATGATGTTTTTGTAAGTCCTGTTTAAAATAAATTTCAAAGTATTATCTGGATATTAAAACACTTCCTACTCTAATTCTTCCACTGTTTTTAATAAAATATTCTTAGTATCCTGTCAAAATAACAAGGTCTCTCATTATTCAATTTTTACAATAGTACTTCTAATAAACAGTAACAAACAACATAAAATCTATAAGGCAAACATCCATTCATTTGTCTTGACTATGTCAGAATATTCTTAGAAAAATCAGACTTTAAAAGGCAACATCTTAACTTTAAACTTAGAAACTGTGATGAATTTAGAGATAGGCTGACATTAGTTATATAGAAAGCCTGGAAGTTTCCAGAATACCACTGGTGATTGTATTTTCCAAAAATTCACAGGCACTCACTACATGCCAGGACCAGTCATAGGCATCAAGTCTATACCATTGGATGAGCTGAAATGGCCTCTGCCCAAGGATTTTTGGTCATCATTGTCTGACTTCTGCTCATTATAATGATGAGCACACACACACACACACACACACACACCCATGAAGGTGCTGTTTTGTTTTTAAATCTTTTCCAAAGAAAAAAATAGGGCATTTTCAAAGTCACTGCCACTATTTAGAAAAGCAGAGGTCATGAATGTTTCATTGATATATCTCAGATGTTATCCTTTATGAATAAAGGGTTTCTATGCAACTTGATTGTGAAAAGAATCTGCCTACGGGAATTCAGAGAAAAAAAGAAAACTATTTTAAGTAGGTGTTTCCGGCATGAAAAACGGATTATGATTATGCATTGTCAATTTCAAACTGCAGTTTTTGAAAAAGTCATGACCACAACCACAGCAATAAAATACCATCAGTAATTCGCTCTTCCTACACCACAAAACTTGGCTCAGAATAGTACATACTTATGGCTACATCTACATTGCCGATTAATTTTTTGAATGCAGGAAATGTGCAATCATGACATTTAAAGAAATGAACACTGATGAATATTGCCTCAACTTAGAGAAAAGAATAAAAGCACATTTCATTATGTTACCATACATATACAAAAACAGGGTTTGTCTGAATGATCAGTTAAAGGGTTTTGAAATGTTATTCATTTCTTGATATATATTCACAACTACCATTGACATCAATCATTGACATAATGAGAATTATTCAAGTGTATTGAGAAAGAGTAGGCCTTTTGTGTTTATGCTCGTACATGGAAGTAATAAATTGGCATAGTCTCAAAGAAGCCCACTCGATTGTTTCAGTATTAAATTGGCACTGTTAAAATCACTGGCACACACTGACGGGAGGTAGAGAGAGAAATACGGCTGACAGGGAGAAGATTCAAGGCATTAAGTAGCCCAAGGTGCATTTCCATAAATTCTCCCTATTTTCCTTAACCATCCAGGACAGGAACTGGCTTCTTAATTTCTCCTTCTTATTAAATAGGAATTATATGGTCACTATGTGAAGAAAGGAGAAACCATAGGACAGTCCCAGCAGCTCTTCCCTGGTTGCCTAGCAACAAACTGCAGCAGGGAGGACTGCCAATGGTGTCAACTTCCCACAAGGTCTCCAGGTGCTGGCAGAATAGTCCACCTGCACCCTGCAAGGCGTCTGTCTCAGTTTATAAGGCCATTCTCATGCTTGCAAAGCCCTTTTCCTTTGCCAGCCCTGTAAAGAGACAGTATAATGAGAGGAGAATGCATTCGGAAATAGGCCCAAGTGTTTTTTCCTTGAGATAGAGAAACTGGGAGACTCAGGCACTCCTCATCCTCCACATCTGACTACAGCTGGCATCATGTGACACTGGACATCATTTGACACTTGTCCAAGCCTTCCACTAACACTACTGTTCTCAGAATCTTTTTTTCAGAGAACAGTTCTTTTTTTTCTCTCGGTGATCGTTTTACAAGTTCATTGAATGAAATTTTGTCTATACATAGTAAAGAGAATTTTCAGTGAAAAAATAGTTATACCAACTTGGTTTTACATATCCTGGGAAATCCCAGATTCTTTCCCTTCGATGTGGACTTTAAGCACAAGCAAGGAGAAGAGAAATGGAGGATAGGCATAGTGAACATGCATATAAACAGTTAAATCTTTGATGTTACATATGATTTAACTGTTCTGGGTTTTAGCATCTTCATGGTGCAGATAAAAGCAAAGACTGACTGCCAGGCAAGGTGTTTGAGAGAATGTGGGACAGAGAATGTTATCTGTAATACTTCTGAGATAAACACAGCCATTTCAGATAAATATATCCAAGCACTTTAGAAAAAAATGGATCCGGTCCCATATTCAGAGCAAAGATAAAATACCAGTCAGACTTTCAGGATTTCTACTTAATTACTCAAAATCAAAACAAGCAGCTAATCTTTGATTAAGCAGAGTTCACCTGGGCAGGATATGACGCTGATGCTCATGCTGCCTGTCTAAGAGAACCAAAGCTGAAGCTCTAATCTAGAGACATTCAGTGTATTCATGTGTTTCAGGGTGCCTGCTGGGACAGATGACTGATGATCCCTCAGCTTCCCTTTTAAATCACAGCATTTCACAGACGAGTCTGCTGGCAGCATGCACAGTTAGATGGAGTTCTCCACTGGAACTACCTATCACAATTCACAAGAAGTGCAAAGAAAAGTGTTGCAAGTCAGAAAGCAGAGGGAAACTGATGGAAGTGTGTGAAAACTTGCCAGACTTCACAAATTTACATTATATTAATATTAATATTAATATTAATAGCTACAAATTTAAATCGGAAGTTCTAAATAACCATATGATTATTTGTGCATTTGGATTTTCTCCCTTCTTCACTGCATGCCCAAAACATTAGAAAGTCTCTGATCAAGACATTTCTAGTGTCAAAACTTTAAGATTGATGATTGCTGCTTTTGGCTGCAAGTTATAGTGATAAACAGTTATGCCCAATCCTCTCAGCCATCTAGGACTATTCCAGTATCATGTCTAATGATCAAAAGAACTTATTTATTCATGCTCTGGCCAAGGGGCTCAGTTGTTTAAAATGTCATCATGAGCACCAAAAGATTGCAAGGTTGCAGGTTTGAATCCCAGTCAGGCGCACACCTGGTTTGTGGGTTCCATCCCCAGTAGGTTGAGACACAGTTGGAGGCAACCCCAACCAATGTTTCTCTCACATCGATGTTTCTCTCCCTCCTCCCCTAAAAATCAATAAACATATCTTCAGGTGAGGACTGAAAAACAAGACCTTATTATTCTTATTTATTGAGATTGTCAGGTATCCATGATATAGAAGTGAATAATACACTTGAGATTTTTACTCATGTGAGCTTAAAATCTAAGGGGGAGAAATTAAAGCAAGCACATAAAGAATTTTGGTGTTATTGGGCAATTCACTTTCTTCAGTAAGTCTCAATTTCCTCATTCTTATAATTTAAGAATTTTTTAAAAAATAAAATCCATCATTAGTTGGGGAAATATAATATAAACACACTGTATCAAAATTTTCAATACAGATGATTCAAAGAACTAAATGTAAAAAGAAAAAATTATAAAACTTTAAAAATAAACCTGAGAATACTTCATAACTTTGTTCTTAGCAAAATTTATTTAAATAAGAGTAGATACTTATAAGCTAAAAAAGAAAATAAGACATATTGACTCTCCACATATGGTCATAGACCCCATGAACAAAGTAAAAAAATAAAAGAGAGATTAGGAAAAAAAAATCAAAACATACACTATCTGGAATATGCAAGAAAGTTCTAAGATGAATCAACTACCCATTATAAAAATGGACAAAGACTATGAAAAGGTGTTTCACATATCAGAAAATGTAAAAGAATCACAATCTCAATAATAGTCAGAACATTACACAAATTATAAAAACAAGAAAGTACCAAAATTCTGTCCTATAACTTGAGAAAATCTTTAAAGAATGACAGTATATAGGACTATTAAAAGATTAGGAAAATATTTCCTCTTGTACACTGTTAGTAAGGTTTAAGTTATGACACATTTTTGGTAAAAAGTAATCCAGAAATATTTGTTAAATTTTAAAATTGTATACCTTTTGACTCCAAATTCATGCTCTGGGAATATATCCAACTGAGGTAAGGGTATAAGTACTTCAAGATATATGTATATGGATTTATAGTATCATTATTCATAATAGTAAAAAAACCAACAACAAAACTCTGGGATCAACCCAGAGTGCCCATTTATCATTTATGTTTTATGTTTTGATCAATTATATTATATCCATCCAACAGAATTCTCTATGAACTCTTAAATACACACACACACACACACACTCTCTCTCTCTCTCTCTCTCTCTCTCTCTCTAGAGGCCCGTGGCAGGAAGATTCCTGCAAGAATAGGGCTTCCTGAGCCTAAGTGAAGCAGAGAAGGGAGTGAAGCCTGCTGCCTCAGCTCCCTCCCATCTCTGCTGCCTCGGCTCCCTCCCTTCTCCACTGCTTTGCTCCCTCCTATCTCCGCTCCCTCCCTTCTCCACCATCTCGGCTGCCTGGGCTTCATTCCCTTCTCTGCTGCTTGGCGCCCTTCTGCAGCACCTGGCTCCCTTCTATGCTGTCTTCAATCTTCAGTTGTGCCTGTGCATGCACATTAACGACCATCTTTGTTAGGTTAATTTGCATATTGCTCTGTTTGGCTAGTGGGAGTAGCGGAGTGAGACCAATTTGCATGTTACTCTTTTATAGGTGTAGATGTATATATATTTGTATGTGTTAACTTAGAAAGATTACATTATTGTTGTAAAAATGAAGTTACCTATAGTATATATTACATGATGACAATATTATTTTTAATTATATGTATAAATGTGTTTTATATTTATAACCAAAGAATATAATGGAAATTTTGGGATTTGTATAAATCAGTTCCTCAGGAATTCCCTTAGAAGGCTAGGTTTAAACGAATGAGATGAGAATGTACCTGGTTACATTAGACACTTCAATACTGTTTGAATTTTTGCTGCAAGTGTGTAAGACTTAAAAACTCAATTAAATAAAATACACATAATGTGGTAGGACTTGAGCAGAGCTATGTACAGGGAGTTATGTTAATGGAGAACAGGGGAGGGAGTAATTCACTTTTCCATAGAGAGGTTAGTCTTTGAACTGAATCTTGAGAAAACTGTAAGAATGTAATTTTCATTGGTTTATGATTTTGGAGACCTGGATATAAGCCTGATCCTCTCCTTAACTACAGAGTTGCTCTCTGGTAGATTGATTCTACTTTCTAAATATTTCTCAAATATACCCCCTTCTGCAATACCAATAGCTTTTAAGACTATATATGTACTCAAATTCACTCATAATAAGAAAAAATCAAATTAAAATTATGTCATACATCCAATTCTGATTATAAAAGTATGATCATCAAAAAGTCTAATATAAATGTTTAGTTAAGAGATGAGAAAAAAGGACCTTCATCTCCTATAGGTGGGAGCACATATTGATACAAATTCTATGGAGGGCTATTTGGTAAAATCCGTGAAATTTAATATGTTATTCCACATTGTATCCCACAAATATACTCACATAGGTACACAAATGCATACATTCAGTGAAAAATAATGCAAATATTTGTGGGAACACATTAATCATGTTCATAACAGAATCCTAGCTAATCTTAAAAGAAAGAATAAGGCAGATGCATATGTACTTAAATAAATTATTTACCAGATATACCATATAAAAAGCAAAATGTATAATTCTAATTTTTAAATATATGTGCATGTATACATATACTTACATAAACATGCAAATACATACATATGATGCATACATAAACATTTGTATATGCATAGACTCTCCCCCTAAATGGACTCATTGGCTGCTAAGAGAAGGAAACTTCAGGCCCTGGGTGGAATCCCTTGCCCATAAACAGCAAATCAAGACTTAATTGCAGTTTCAGCCCCTCCCATAAATGTGGCCTTAAACCAGTCAGTCTGGAATTTCCTGATCAACACCAGTGAGGCAATTTGCTGGATAAGACTCCTGCTGCATTTCCCCCCAAGAAAGGTACCCTTACCTGAAACAATCATTTCATTCTTTTGCTAACAATTTTTTGTCCCTCCCATTTTCTTCCTATAAAGATCTTCCATTATGTACAACTTCTCAGAGTACCTGTTTACTAGATGGGATGCTGCATGAATCACTCAATAAAGCCAACCTACTTGGTTGAATGTTTCTTCTTTAACACTGCTTAAAGTCAGATAGTTTCCCTCTACTGCAAAGAAAAATATTTAGATTCCTTAGAAAAAAATCTAAATTCTCTGCTACATTATGTGTATCTCCTTATGCCTGTTTGTTGATAAATATCAAAGACATCACTCAACATTCAGACTTAGGGAGTTTCAGATATAATTCACTATGCTGGGACATAAATACACCAAGCTTTCCAAGACCTCTGCTGCCAGGGCAGATGTGCGACCTCTGGCTTATTCTATTCTTTATTCATCCTCCTTCTACCACATCCACTCTCCATGACGAGCCTTATGCAGGGTGGGCTTATAAACCCCATATAAAATTACACCCTGATTAACACCCACAATCACTACCGTGATGTCTATATTATTTTCGTACTTCTGCTTATAACTATTGGAAGTTACGCTGCTTCTTTATTGTCTTCACTGGCCGTTAGAATGCGTGTTGTATAAGGATAAGGATGTGCCTGTCCTGTTTGGTGGTGTATCCCCAGTGCTCAGAATGGTGTCTAGCACATAGCAGATGCTCCTTATATCTTTATTGAATGGATGAAAAGGAATAGAGCCTTTTAAAAAACAGACAAAATAATTTGAGCAATATAAAAAATAAAAGCAGGAAACAATGAAACCTGAGTGAGGTTTTTAGTGGTTAATGTTTACTCATCCAGACTGCTCTCACAAGGCCAGTGTTCCCATTCCTCAGATGCTTTAAATGTTGGTTGCTCACAACTCTCCCTTATCCAGAGACGAACCCTGACTAAAGGGAAGCCACCTCATCCAAGAAGCTACTTCCCCCAGGCAAGGTGGCCCATAGCCAGCCTCTGGCCCTTTTGCTCCACAAGGGATCTGACTAAGCTAGAATCCAAATAAAAATACACGTGTTTAGTGCCTTGCCAAGCCCTATCTTACACTTCCCTCTCTTTGACATAAAGCAGATTACAGATGTCATATTATTTTATCTATAAATATTTCTGTATGTAGCTTTAAATGTAAATGACTCTTTAAAAAACTGTTAAAAACAGAATTCAACTGAATACATTCTAAAAAATCTTATTTGCTTTATTAAATGATTCATGAATTTAGCAGGATACAAACTAGCAGGTGGAAAGGAACTCTTAGGAACTATACAACATGAAAGAGCTTTATAGGTAGAAAAAAAATAGAAACAAGGAAGTTAGAAAAGGCAAAAAGCAGATTGGTCACTGCAAGGTTAGTTTCCTTAGGGGTTGGCAGGGGTTAATCAAGCAGATCACCTACCTAGTGCTGATCAAATAATTTGATTAACTGGTTTAAAATTCCATTTCTGGGAAAGCTGAAGCTGTAATTAAATCTTGGTTTTGTGACATAGAGTTTAGCATAAGCTAATCCATATTGGGGCTGTTGTCTTGTTTTAAACAAAACATAACCACAATACTATTATCACTTCTAAAAAAGTACCTCAATACACTCTAATTTTCATAAAATATTTAGTATATACATTTTTTGGCATCTTTGAAGTCTTCAGTTACTTGCCTCATGGAAAGCAAGAAGGTACAAGTCTGCTCATTTTTTCCACCTCAAGTGAGCATGTTCATTGTAAATGAAGATATGGCTTAGTGAGTTGACATAATTCTGCAGCATAAGTATTGACAATAAGGTGTTAATACAAATGTACCACTTTCACTACCACATCAGAGAGTGGGAAACAAGGGCAGTATTCCAGATCCTGCTCAGCTGGGCTTTTCAGAGAGTCCCTGAGAGATGGCATTTGAGAAGGAGCAGGGTTTTGACTCCCCGAATATGTCTATTGGGTAATAGTGATTATTTCATGTTGGTTATTTTTAAGAAACAAGATTCAGGAAAAACCTTTGAGCTTTCCCCTAACTGCCTAAAAGAATTTAAGATAAAAGCTCTGCTCCAGAAAGTGAACTATGTTCATAGCTAATTATAGGTTAACTAGAGGCCCAGTGGACAAAAATTTGTGCACTTGGTGGGTCCCTCAGTCCAGCCTGTGCCCTCTCACGCAGTCTGGGACCCCTCGGGGGATGTCCACTTGCCAGCAGGGAGCAGGCTTAAGCTGCAGTTGGACATCCTTAGCACTGCTGAGGAGGCAGGAGAGGCTCCTGCCACCACCGCTGTGCTGGCAGCAGGAAGCCTGGCTTGTGGCTGAGTAGAGCTTCCTCTGTGGGAGCGCACTGACCACCAGGGGACATTCCTGCATTTATTGCCTGCCCCCTGGTGGTCAGTGTGTGTCATAATGATCAGTCATTCCCAGTCGTTCTGCTGTTAGGGTCAATTTGCATATTACCCTTTTACTATATAGGATAGAGGCCTGGTGCATGGGTGGGGACTGGCTGGTTTGCCCCGAAAGGTGTCCCAGATCAGGGTGGGAGTCCTGTTGGGTGAGGGTGACTGGCAAGCCTGGGTGAGGGACTAATGGCTGTTTTCAGGCTGGCCACTCCCCCCAGCAACCCAAGCTCCTGACTCTCCTTTTTTTCTTTTTTTTCTTTTTAGCTGGGATTTACTTGTCTTCTATGATTGAAACTCTATAGTCTTAAGCAGAGGCCAGGTCCAGCTGGAAGCCTGGGGTTGTCCCTAACAACCCAGGCTCCCAGCCTCTCCTTGAATGGAGGCCACGGCCAGCTGGAAACAGGTATCTGGGATTTATTTATCTTCTATAATTGAAACTTTGTAGTCTTGAGCAGAGCCGAGGGCCGGCCAGGGCAGGCGGGAAGCTTAGCTTCCTCCATCGCCGGGGGCAACCCAAACCTCCTGCTCACTCAAGCTTCATGGCCGCTGCCATCTCAGTTGGGTTAATTTGCATACTCACTCCTGATTGCCTGGTGGGTGTGGCTTGTGGGCGTGGCTTGAGCATAATGGAGGGATGGTTAATTTGCATGTTTCTCTTTTATTATATAGTTTATGAACTAGGCCTGATAGACAGGAAGAAACCTAGCAGGGCCCATTTTATCAAAGTCCTCTCTGTGTCCCACTGTTTCAAGAGGGCCCAACAAACAACTGTCTACTACACTCTCATTAACTCTTTCCTGTGAATTGTCTTCCCACCTTTCTCCTTAACTCAAGAGAGCTCAGGTGCCATATTTTTTTATAGGACCCCATATGCAGATCCATAATAAATTTGGTTATTTTATCCCCTTAATATATATCATGTCAATTTGATTTTAAGATCAGCCAGGAGAACTTAGAAGGGTATTTTTCTCCCCCATATATTCTAATTTCTCCATCCATTGATAATCACCATCAAGAGCTGATTACAACACAGGAATGTGGTAATTACACATTTTTTTTTGTACTAAACATCCAGTCTCACCACTTTATTATGTAATTACTGATTGATTGCTGGAAACTAAGCTAATAAAGAAGTGCTAAGACTCTCTTCCTCATAGGAATAGAGTAATGACTCTGAATTATGCATATTTAAAAAAAGATAAAAATATCTTATTTGCAATTTAATTATTCTACCATCCTTGAATTTCTATTTCATAATGGAGTAGCAACCACCTTTCTAATGAGCTTACCATACAATAGGTATTAACACAAATGCAGTCCATGCTCAGAGCTTTCCTCATGTATTTGTTTTGAACGAGGGAATATTGAATATATTAGTCCTCTGCATAAAACAATATAAAGAAAGGCAAACCCATTCAATTCGCCATGATTAATTATATACCTTCATAATAGTAGGCAAGGTTACCTGAATGTCCTACTCTTCAAATTTTACTCTTGCCATCAAAGGGACTCAGCTTAAGACACAGCTAGGGATAATGGCCTTTAGAGTGAGAGAGGCAATTAGAAAAACAACTAGAAATAAAAATAACAACTGGTGGTATCAGCAAGGAGAGCCAGACTTGAAATTTCTTCTGCTCTGCTACTTACTGGGTCTGCGGTTTGAACAAGTCTCTTCTCTGGAACTGATTCCTTGCCTGTGAAATAACCGCTGCACTGGGTTAGGTCATTTATAAGGACTCACTTAGTTAAGGAATTTTATTTAGATTTGACTCTTTCTATGATCTCTATTTTTCATTTATCATTTTCTTTCTAAATATCATTACATATTCCATCAGGAAACCTGTTAGAATATCATCTTAAAACATATTTAGGACTAGCAAAAAAAAAAAAGAGGCTCAGGTTGATCTACTGGACTAGAAACTTCATCTATTCTTCTAATTGAATATTTTTCATAAATAATCTTGTTTTGCGTGACTTTTCCAATAACACAGTACAAAAACTCTTGACATAAGCTCCAGGTGGGCAGAAGAAAAAAACTGATGCATTTTAAATGCCAACTCTTTTTAAATGATCACTGTATCAGCTCATCTCAGACAGTAAAATGAATCACTGAGATGCAAAGATTTCCAACTAGGTGGAAATTTTGCCCATAATTAACTTTTCTTCAAATCAAGTGAATGGTTTTGTTATTTGTGCTTATATATTCTTTCATATACAAATAATCTTTTAATAAGAAACAAATGCAACCCACCCCCAAATATGTCGAATAAAACACAGCCACACTGACTTTGAATTGTACTTACAAGGCAAATATAACAGTACATGGGTTCAAAGGAAACAGAGTTTATAGCCATTAAGGTGAGAGGAGAGGGGGAAAGCAGAGCAGTGGTAGAGTCACTGTGGAAAACAGTATGGATTTGCTTCAGAAAAATCAAAAATGGAACTCCCATTTGACCCAGTAATCCCACTTCTATGAATATATCCCAAAAAGTCAGAAATACCAATCAGAAAGAATACATGCACCTCTATGTTCACAGACACACAATTTGCAATTGCTAAGATTTGGAAACAGCCTAAGTGCCATCAGCAGATGAGTGGATTAAAAATCTGTGGCACATCCACACAATGGAATACTAAGCTGCTGTAAAAAGGAAAGATCTCTTACCATTCACAATAGCATGGATGGACCTGGAGAGCATTATGCTAAGTGAAATAAGCCAGTCAGAGAAAGATAAATATCACATGATCTCACTCATATGTGGGATATAATAAACAGCATAAACTGATGAACAAAAATAGACCCAGGAACACAGAAACACAGAGCAGACCATCAAACCTCAGAGGGAAGGGAGGGGATGCAGTAATAGATCAAAGGACTTATATGCATATATATAAGCATAACCAATGGACACAGACAGTATGGGGGTGAGGGCATGTGTTGGGGGATAGAAGTGGCGAGGGAGAGGTCAATGGAGGAAAAGTGAGACATATGTAATACTTTCAACAATAAAGAATTTTTTAAAAAAATAAAAAATCTTCACAGAGAATATTGTGTTTGAGATTAGTCTTAGCAAACAAATAAAAAAGCAAAAAAAAAAAAAAAAGCTATTCTAAAGAATCAACTCCAAGAAAAGGAGTCAACATTGAAATAAAAAGGTGGAAGACAGAAATTACAGCCATCATGCTAGATATTATCAATAGACACACTTGTAATGTTAACAGGTATCTCAGTACAGTTATCATAATTTTACAGATGTGGAAAGTGGTTCGGAAAGTTCTTAATTTGCTCGAGGTACACACCTAATAAATAGCAGAACCAGGTTTCAAGCCCTACTCTAAATGACTTCAAAGGCACATTAAACCGGGACATCAATTTGTTCAAAGAGCATTTGTTGAGCACTCAGTGGGTATCAAAGACAGTAGTTTACAGTACTGATGCAATGGGGTCTCTGGGGCATAGTCATTATCTACAAGGAGCCTGTCAGGCTCTGGGGGTGGTCAGGAAGTGAGTGCTGACCTGCAATAATCTTGCCAGCCTCTTGCTTCAGTGCTCCATGCAGCGCTCTGAGAGCATCCTCACTGGGACCATTAAACTGCTGGTCCCTGTCCTCCACTAAATCTCTGAATCTGCTTTGAGACAAGTGTTATTCTGATGCAAGTAAAAGCCAACTCAGGGCTTTCTGGAGAAAACGCACACACACACACACACACACACAGAGAGAGAGAGAGAGAGAGAGAGAGAGAGAGAGAGAGAGAGAGAGAGAGAGAGAGAGAGAGAGAGAACACTAAAAGAAGCTTCTATCTTGATGGGGCGGCCACTTTCCTTGAAGAAATACAGGCTCAAGTGGCTTGTTCCTTGAGTCTCATTCACAGACCCTGGGCACCTTGGATATATGATCAGGAGCAGAAAGACCCTAGTCTATACCTCTTCCCTTTTCCAAAAGGCGTCAAGGGTGCCCAGGAAGAGCATGCATCCCCTTCTATCCCTCCCTGGTAAAGCCCTTGCAGGAAAGGTTTAAGTAATAGATCCTCATAGCTTTCTTCTCTTTGACATTCTCTTTGTCCCTAACAATACATTTCTCCCCATCCTTCCCCCATCCTCACCCCCACCCTTCCTGATATGCTAACATATGAAGGAAACTGTTTTTATTCTCAGGAACACTAAGCTAGAAATGTCTTTTTGTTTTCTAATATTGCAAATCTTACTCATCTCCTCCAATGTGAGGGAGACTTTTTAAGGCACATTGAAATTAGTGCATGCCCAGTCTGTCCACATCTTAGCCATTTTCCTGGGCCTAATAGAACAAGGCTCATCGTATATAATAAAAGGCTAATTTGCAAATAGACTGAATGGCGGAACAACTGGAACAATCGAACTGGTTGCTGTGATGTGCGCTGACCAAAAGGGGGCGTGTGCAGAACATGGCAGGCATTGGCCACATGAGAATGGTGAAGCAGGTGAGCAGGGGCGCCAGACCAAGGTGGGGCACTGGTCACTGTCATCGGAGTAAGCCTCTGGTGGTTACTGAAAATTCTTTGCTCTTGTGCTGCGGTCCTGCCCAGCGCTCACGCCTGCTGCCAGTGCCGGCCCCATTTGCACCCACAGCCAGTGCTGGAGCCTCCCCTACTGCCGATGCCTGGCACCAGTCCTGATCACTCAGCGCCATCAGCAAGGGCGAGCAGTGGCTGCTGGCTCTGATAGCCCTTGAGGGCTTCTCCACCTCCCCCTGCGCTGTGCTGTCAGCCGGTGTGAGAGGGGTTGGTTCCATCAACATGTGGTAGTGGGGCTGTCAGCAGATAGGGGACCGGGGCTGTGGTGGGAATGGCTGGGTGAGCTTGCAGAGGATGGGCCAAGACCTGCCCCTGTGCCCACCGCAGCCTCACAGCTCACAGTTCCTTTCAAGGAGCACGAATTCATGCACTGGGCTCCTAATCTATATATAGGCTTTGAGAACTGAGCAGAGGGATGTCCAGGTCTCAGGCTAGTAACATGGGGAGGCACTTCCAGTTTTAGGTGACTATTAGTGGGCGTAATTTCTACAGAACACTCCCCTGTAGTGCAACTACCAACTGAACACAAAACCTAATTGTCCCATATTATCTTTAACTGGATTTTGGAAAAAGCAATGCCTTAGGTAGAGACTTTGGGGAAAAGAAGAACATAAACTGAATATTTAACAAAAGATACATACATATTTTAAATTTGTCATCACAAATTACTTACTGTTTATGTTCTTATGTTCTTTTTTTTTTAGGGAAATGGGAGAGCCATTTAATATTGCTTTTAGGATAGAAGTGTGAATGTTGGGAGGAGTGGAAATGGGAATAGAGATGGCGTATACCCTAAAGCAAGAATTTTTTAAATTTCCCTTTTTATTCCTCAGATGAAGCTTAGGTCATTTTTTTAAAAATTCTGTAAGTACTTTTCTTTCTGATTAATTCATTAATAGATATTGGAACACAGGTAAAAGTCAAAGTTACAATCTCCTTAGCAACTGCCTAAAATATCTTTAAGATTATTAGCTTTAAATGTTGCAATGCTGTGTTTATTTGGCTTCTAATTTTGCATATATTCCAAATGACAAATTAAGAGCTATTAAACCCTTAGTTTGAGTGTCTTTCAGAAATCTATTCTTTTCTCAAAATAAGGTGGGGCCCAATAGCTAGAAAACACACTGGTTGCTTTATCTCAAACAAACACAGTTAGAATATTAGAAATGACGAAGAAGTAACATTTTCTGGAAGAGGTTAACATTTTCTTACCAATGAGCATAATTGCTTTGGAAAATTTTCAACCGAACAATGGTTTGCATTATATTCAGTCTTCGGTTTCCCTCCAAATTCTCTTTTGTAGGCATTTCCTAGCTCTCTCAACATTACTTGACAGTTTTGTTATTTTAGTCTGATTTTCAGCAATTTTATTTCTCTGCCTTCTGGAGGATTTTATTATTTGCCATATTCTCCCTTTCAGATAGGGGTTTTTATTCTGGCTTTAGCTTGCTGGGGTGTTGGCAGGCTACTGCTATAAAATACAAGAGGTTTGGAAGCTATGCAGATGGCAAATGTAGTTCTGTGTGCTTTCATTCATGATGGGCTTCTGTCTTTTTAAAACAGGCAGGAAGGCTGCCAACGCTCATTTCCTGTGCCCACCTCTGACATATTTAAGCAAGGCTGCTGTGGCGACTTGCAGGACTGAAAGTTTTCTGGCTTAGCTAGGCTCTGGGTGGTTGGGATTTAAAACAAAAAAAAAATGTTCTGTTGATACTCAGCATTAATCTTATTACAATTGTTGTCTATGTTGATATGTTTTAATGAATCTGTTCACCTCTGCAGTTACTATCTCTTTGCTTTTGGAAGAGTTAAACGATGGCCTAATATTTTCTTTTGTTTTATAGTGTTTGTTTTCCCCGAGCCAGTATACATAATAACAATGAGACCCTTTTATTTCCAAGGAACATTTTGCCAAACATTTCCATTAAAATAGTAATACCTGCTCTCTCAATTGAAGTTTAATGACCTTATCTCCAGAAATGGCACCTCAAAAAGAGAGAAAGCATTCATTTCAGCAGTTAGATGTGAGAGTTTAAACTTAGAGAAAATACTTCTGAAAAGAAAAGGGAGAACAATTTTGCCAAATCATGGATCAGATATTCAGGATCCTCTCCAAGGGTGTTAAAAGTGTAGTCTCAGGGAAACAGGGAAATATCGTTAGGCATTAAGGAAAGTACATTTTTCCATCATGCAACCATTGCAGTATGAGAACTAGAAATGAAGTCCTGCCAGCGCTTCATTTCCTTGACTATTCCTGTTTTCTCCAGAAAAACTGGGGAAAACGTAAGTATAATTAATTTTTGTACAAGAATGTATAAGCATTCAGCACAAGAAAAACAGACCTTCACAAATACAGCTTCATATTCTCTGGCACACTATACAGTGTCTATTGATTCATAGATTCAGCTATGAAAAAGCACACAATGCTGCCCCTAGTTACACACGTATGACAAATAAGCAACTGGTCTGATTCTGATTATGCTCTCATTCAAGAGAAATCTGAATTCAGTGGGAATTATGAATGTATAATTAATGTAATTAATGGAGTCCTAACCATGAAACACAAAAAACATGCATTCCAAGAGATTTCCAATACCTCACCCAGAAACCGGGCAAGGCAGTTCTCCATCCTGGAAGATGGTCTTTATAGCAAGGCATTTGCTTCCTGGCCCTGGCTGGTTTGGCTCAGTGGGTAGGGCACTGGCCTGCAGACTGAAGGGTCCCAGGATTGATTCCAGTCAAGGGCCCATGCCTGGGTTGCGGGCTCAATCCCCAGTAGGGGGCATGCAGGAGGCAGCCAATCAATGATTTGCTCTCATCATTGATGTTTCTCTTCCTCCCTCTCCCTTCTTCTCTAAACTCAGTAAAACTATTAAAAAAAAAAAAAAGACACTTGTTTCCTTGGTCTTGCCTACAAAATGACAGTAGCACCCCCCCTCCCCAGTCAGTATCAGACAAAAAGCACCACCACCTGCTCCCAAACGCCCCTGGGGTGGCAAGTACCATGCCCATTTGAGAACACTACACCCAATGCTGGCTGGGAGGTGCTAACCTAGGACTCCAAAGCCACAAAGACAGGTCTGTTACACATTAAAGGAGCCAAGCCACAGGGTGGGTCTGCGCATGCTCCACATAGGCTCTTTCCTTTTGCATGAACTGATATTTTACATTATTAAACATTCTGACATATTTCATTTAATCAAAATAAAAAAGTGGATAATGCAGACACAAATTTAAGCTAAAAAAAAGGTCAGCATTTATTCCTCTAATTCAGATGCTTTCCAATGATTAGATAACTTGTGTCTACTTGTAATTAATTGTCTATGCAGCCCATTGAAATTTAAATAAGGCTATTTTACTACAAGGGCTAAAGCTAACCTGACCCTAATATCTCTTTATACATAAATTAGAATTTATGACTAGATGTCTCATATATAATGGGATAAATATGCTATTCAGGATATTCAAATGGAAATATCTTTGGCCTCTTTTAAATTTATTTGATATATAGAAAAATAATAATCACTTATGAAGCAAGAATGGGTTTCTTAAATGATGTATATTTTTCAATAAAAACCATGATAGACATTCGTTGGCTCCATATTAATCAATGTGCACATTCCAAGTTAGAAAGTTTAGCTCAGTTGCCAATATAACTAAGGAAATTTGCCTATAATATCATGTTTTTATTAAATGCTTTAGTTAAAATGATTTTTTTCTCTAAAACATTCCTGACAGACACCAAAATAGACTTTTATATATTCCATTTCTTGGATAAGAAAACACAGCATTATAAAAATGACAACTTTCTCTAAGTTACTTTATAAATTTAATGCAATCCCAATAAAAATACCGTAAGAATTGTTTCTAGAGTTATTCAAGTTCATTTTAAAGTTCATTTGGAAAAGTAACCAAACAATAGCCAGAGAAACCCTAAGAAGTGGGAGTAAACATCTTCCATATATTAAAATATATTATAAGACTTCTATAATTAAACCCTAAGATGCTGGCACATGAATGGCCAGACTTAGCAGTGGAACAGAGTAGAAAACCCATAAATGGGTCCCAGTGCATAAGGAAGTTTAGAATCCAATAAGCACAGCATGTCTTGTTGGTGCTGAGAAAGTGCAGTTAAATGGAATAGCATGAATTTGAATCATTCTTGACATCATACATCAGGATAAATTTCAAGTACATCAGAGATTGAAATGTAAACAATATAACCAGACATATACTAGGATAAAATTGGTAAGTTCCTTTATATGCCACGCGAGAAAACACATTCCTAATTATGATTCAACATCTAAAAGCAACACAAAATCAGGGATTAGTAAATTTATGTACATTTTTAAAAATGGCTATACAGCAAACACACACCATAAGAAGAGTAAAAAGACAAATTGGGGATTAGAAAACAAAATATCAATATTTCTCAGATAAATGTTTAACATCCTACAAAATACAAAGAGCATTTAATATTGGAGAAGAAAAAGACCAGTAGCCCCATAGAGAACTTTTATTAAAAAAATAAAAATAAATAAAAAGATGAATATATAAAGATGCTCATCCTCATTCATAATAAAAATGCAAATTAAACCTAAATTTTCAGATATTATTATTTTCAGATATTATTCCTCACCAGTCTGTCTGTCAAGCATCTAAATTCTGCAAACATACTCCCTGGTTGTCCTGCAAGGATTCGGACACACTGCTGGTAAGAATGCAAAATGAGATGAACCAAGGTCCTATTATGTCTACAAAATTATTTACATAATTACCCTTATCTCAGTAATCCCACTACTGGGAACCTTCTCAAAAATATGTTGACAGAGTACAAATGTGATATACAAAGATTAGTCAATGTAACCCTGTTTGTAATAAGAATATACTGGGGGAAATCAATGCCCATAATTAGGGAACTTCTTGAATAAACTTCAGTGGAGTAGTCTAAAGTTACAAAAAAGAAAAAATGAGGACAACTGTTAGGTAAAAAAACCAATGTGCAAAACAGTTCTTATAGTGTATTACTGTCTGTATAAGAAAGAGGGGATAGAAATGTGTATATTTGTACATGTGTTTGTGTGTATGTATGCTGACCCGTGTGAGCACTAATTCACACCCAAACATATATGCATGTATATATGTATTATTTTTCTACATATGTATTAATATATATTTATTATTTCTAAAAAAGATTGAACCAAAATTACAAAAATTTATTAATGTAAGAAGAGGCAGGGATAGGGATAAAAGTTGGCATCTGTTTGAGTTCTTACTTTGTAGCAATGTAAATGTTTTACATAACTAAAAAATAAAAAAGTTAAATAGCTAAAAAGTACCCTGCATTTTGAAGAAAAAAAAATGGAAGCAAATTAACCTAACTATATGTTAAATTGGTGGAATAATTGTATAAGAAATCATGGTGAAATATTAAAAATAAAACAATATTTTCATTATAGAGTCCTTGTGAGATATATCTTCAGGACAAAAGAACCAGAGAAAAATCTTAAATTATACTCAGTGTTCTTATTATTAGCAGAAATGCTGGCATTGTTACTCAAAACTATAATGATTATATTGTAGGATAAAAGAATTAATTACATTAATGCCACTAGAAATTAAGATTTTCAGGCTAAAGAGAATTGAATATAAAATCAAATAAGTTATCCTAAAATTTGAATTACCAATATTTCTATGAAGTAATGAAATATTTGCTCTAGAAATAGTTTGAACTTTCAAGGTAATACCCACAGAGTAGGTCTAAAAGTAATGATAATTCAGTAGCAATGGGCAAACTTAGAGTTCTCATTTTAGAACTGAACTATTACTTTCTGCTTAAAGAAAAAAAAAAAAAGGTTCTTAGGGGGAAATGGGCAATTCCGTGTGTGACAATATTCAAAAAGAGCCTGGAATATCTTGTACCAAAACACAAGAAATATTATCTATAATAATGAAAGCATAATATGCTAATTAGACTGGATGACCTTCCGGACAACGCCAGGGGCAGCAAGGGAAGCCTGGGTCCCAGGTGCCTGCCAGCGGCAGGAGGGAAGCCTGGATCCTGGGTGCCAGAGGAAAACCTGTGCCAGTAGCCTGTGGAAGGAAGGCCTACTCTTGCACGAATTTCATGCATTGGGCCTCCAACAGTCATATTAAAAAAAGATACAAAATCCAAGAAGCTCCTACTGGCCAAAAATGGAATAATTTGAGCATCAGAAAGAATTATGTTTGCAACTGATTAGAGCATATCAAACATTATTTTAAATCAATGGTCAACTTTAACATTACTAAAATATGAACTCATTATTCTGAAAATTAATAGAGGAAAGCATAGAATCAAATCTTTATTCTTCCATTTTTATGCAAAGTTTATTTTGAGGTAATAATATTACGTGAAGGAAAGTTATTCCTTATAGAAGAACTTCAGCTATAAATGCAGAAGGAATAACGAAATTAAAAATCGCTATAGTGTAACCTCTACAGAAAGAAGGGATCTTGGCAATAATCATCGCTGCATGAAAGACTGATGAAAAGCCCTATAATAGACACGGGGCTGAGAAAACAAAGGCCGCTGATGCCCCTTTAACATCATGAGAAGCAGAGTCCTCCCAGTGTGATTCAATAGAAAGTTCATGGCACCTGCTACAGCACCTTTTTTTTTTTTTTTTTTTCTTTTTACTACAGTACCTTTTGAAGTTTCTTTAGTTAAAAAAAAGACAGAACCTGAATCACATTAATATTTTAGATTGACACTTTACAGGAAATATGGGTAATGGATGAAAAAGATAAACAAGTGATGCCAAAAAGAAACAACCAGCCAAATTCAGAATGTGAAAAATCCTTCCAGACCTAGTTGCTTTCCCAACAAATAAATGGTACAGAGGGAAAAAAAAGGTGTCAGGAAACTGCCAGAGAGAAAAAGACAATATTATAAACATTAAGCAAGTGCAACGTATGAACCTTGTTTAGATTTTGATTTAAACAAATTGTAAGAAGACACGTTTTAGATGATTGGGCAAATTGAACATGGACTAGTTATTAGATGGTATTGTCAATATCATTAGTTAAGATAATGGTAATATTTACAAATAAAGTTATTAGCCATTTAAAATATATTCTGATGAATTTATGGTGTCTGGAAATTGTTTTTAAAGTAATTTAGAAAAAAAAGTGGGAAGACAAATGAAAAGTTTACAAAATGTTAATCATTGTTGAAGCTGATGGTATGTGCATGAGAATTTATTGTGCTCTTTATTTTCTTCTTTTAAAAGTTACCAAGAGCCCTGACCGGTTTGGCTCAGTGGATAGAGCGTTGGCCTTCATACTGAAGGGTCCCAGGTTCGATTCTGGTCAAGGGCATGTACCTTGGTTGTGGGCACATCCCCAGCGGGAGGTGTGCAGGAGGCAGCTGATCAATGTTTCTAGCTCTCTGTCCCTCTCCTTTCCCCTCAGTAAAAAACCAATAAAATATATATTTTTTAAAAGTTACCATACCAAGATAAAAAAATAATTTTTAAATCTAGTGGCTGGCCATTTCTATCTCCAGTCACTGCTCCACCTATGCAAGCATTTTAGGAAACATATCCTTCAGAATGAGACTGGTATTGTATACATTTCTATCTTGTTTTTAAACTATAGCATTTATTCTTTGATCAGACCTAGTGCATCTATAGGCAGAATCTTCCACATGTTCTGTACATAAACTCTCTTACTACATTAAGTAACATAGAAGAATTTTCTATATTTTTCTTGCAATGAAAAATGTAACAAAATTCTGCCTGTGAAGGACCCTCTGCTTTTAGTTATTTTATCTCAGTGATTCCTAACCTGAACATCCTGAACCTCCAGCAGATGACAGTGCAAACTATGAAGCCCTAAAATAAACATGCGTGTAGCCTAATATAACATTATCTTTAAAGCT
This sequence comes from Murina feae, assembly GCA_004026665.1. NCBI lineage: Eukaryota > Metazoa > Chordata > Mammalia > Chiroptera > Vespertilionidae > Murina > Murina feae. Next base: position 4,661 of record PVJC01007757.1, on the reverse strand, counting down.
CACAAAGATAGATGCCTTTATGACCGACAAAATAAAAATCTCAACGAATAGTTCAAGTACGACTCCTCTTATGTAAGGGGGGGTTGTTTGTTTTGTTTTATTTACATTAACAATGTCTTAATCCTTGATAATATAGAGGAACTCTGACTACCTGGTTCTGAGATTTTGGGGCATTTAGGAACAGCAGCGATTTTTGGTGTCTTTGAGGAGAATAACGCCCGAAGGATCCCTATGTAAAGGATCCCTTGAAGATTCCTCATGAGTGGCCCCTCATCCTGGCTAAGACTAAGTCCTCCCACAAAACAATAGGCTGAGAAACCCTGAGTCTTTGTGAGATACAACAAGAATGCAGCTCCCTGAAGTGGTGCAGCATAGTGACTGTGCACATGGAAACTTTTGTTCCTAAGGTTACACAATGCAAGAACATTATCATTTGTAGATCACAGTTACATCAAGTTTCAGCATAATGTAGAATGTGCAAACCAATACTATAGGCAATACCAATAGCTAAGAGAATACAGAAGTGTGCCTTCTAGGACATAAACTGAATCCCTACCAGATTTTACCTAAATCCAGCATCTGGAGTTAGAGTAATGGAACTGAGGGAAGGAAATAAGCTAGAGCCACATGGATTCCACATGTTGGTGACTTGACTGCTTGTTTACTTATTTATTTACTAGAGAACCTGTGCATAACATTCATGCACTGGGAGTCGGGGGTCCCTCAGCCCAGCCTGCGCCCTCTTGCAGTCCCACAGTCCAGGGCCCCTCAGGGAGATGTCCGCTGCACTCACCAGTCGTGAGCCCAGCTTCTGAGTGAGAGGCACTCCTGCTGTGGGAGCGCACTGACCATCAGGGACCAGCTCCTGCATTGAGCATATGCCCCCTGGTGGTCAGTGTATGTCATAGCGACCAGTCCTTCCACCATTCGGTCAATTTGCATATTAGAGTTTTATTATATACTAGAGGCCCAGTGCATGAAAATTCACTGGAGGAGGCAGTACCTCAGCCTGGCTTGCCTACTCTCACAGTCTAGGAGCACTCAGGGTTGGAGGCGACCTGGCGATCAGGAGAAGGCAATGCCACACACACCTCTGCTGCAGCCACTGACAGCAGTGCAAGCCTTGGCTGGCCCTGGTTACCTGAGCCTCGGGTGGTCCTGGGTGGCTGGGCAGCTGCCATCTGAGGTTTTCCTGTGCTTTGAGCCAGCCTTGGGTGGCAGAGGGAAGTGGGGAGCTCCAGAGGTGGGCACACGGGGTGGGCCCAGCCTTGCTGCACACCTGCCACCCCGGCGAGGCTGAGTGGGCTGGGCGCTGCCATCTTGTCACTGTGGACACTACCATCTTTGAGGACATGGCAGTCAATTATCATATCCCCTCCTTATTGGCTGTGGGTGCCTCCATCTTTGCAATGGTGTGAGGGTCAATTAGCATACTCCCTCTTTATTAGATAGGACTAGTGGCCCAGTGCACAAAATTCGTGCATGGGGCAGGGAGTGTCCCTCAAGCCCAGCCTTCACTCTCTCACTCTCTCCAATCAGGGACCCCTTGGGTAAGGTGACCAGACAACCCGCTTTTGGTGGGAAGTCCCGATTTTTAACAATTTGTCCCGCATCCTGTGGCATTTTTAAAAAGTTCTGATTACTCTTTGTAGTATTTTAAGTAATAATAAAAAAAAGAAAAAAAGAAAAAGAAAGAACCCTCCTGGTCAATGGTGTACCGCTTTAAATCTGGTCACTTTACCTTTGGGGGATGTCTGACTGCAGTTGTACATCCCTCTTGCAATGCAAGACCACTGGCTCCTAACCACTCACCTGCTTGCCTGCCTGATTACCCCTAACCACTCTGCCTGCCAGTCTGCTGGCCCTCAACTGCCCCCTCATTGGCTTTCTCTCCCCCAACTGTTTTCCCTTGCCTGGCTGATTGCCCCCAACTGCCCCCTCCACTGGCCTGCTTGCCCCCAACTTGCCCCCCCCTCCCCGCGCTGGCCTGCTCACTCCCCACTGCCCTCCCCTCCTGGCCTGACTGTCCCTAATGCCCTCTGCCCCGGCCCCACCACCATAGCTTTGCCTGGAAGGATATCCAGAAGGTCTCCCAGAAGGCTTCCCAGTCTAATTAGCATATTACCTTTTTATTAGTATAGACTAGAGGCCTGATGCATGAAATTCACGCCGGGGCTCTGCCCTCACAGCCCCAAATGCCTCGGCCCACCCTTGCAGCCCCAGCCCGCCCTCACAGCCCTGGCCTCATCCAGAAGCTCCTCCAGAAGGAAGTCTGGAAGGTCATTCACCTGTTTGGTCTAATTAGCATATTAGCTCTTTATTATATAGGACTAACAGGATTGTATTTTAAAGATGGGGACTGAACCTGCAACCTCTTTTGGTGCTTGGAACAAGACTCCAACCAAGTGTGCCACCCAGCCAAGGGCCAAGGTTTGACTGCATATTTACTATCATTGATTATTATTTAGGACTGATGAAACCCTGATTAGTTTTTCTAGATGCTTCTTAACTTTTTGTAGCTATCTACTTTAAATCATTTACACTGTCTTTAAGGACAAAGTACGTTTCACTTAAAAATAGTTTTTCCTTTGATATCCTCTTTGAAATGTGCTCATTTTCTTAAAATTAGCATTGCCAGGTATGATTACAATCATATAAAGGCGTATTGCTTTACAAAATAAAATGCTAGATTCTTTTCCTTATTCCTTTATTTTTATGAAATGTTAAATCAAACACTGTGTGTGGGTGATGTGTTTATATAACAGGAAAGCTATAAATAACTCCAGCATCCTCGCTCCTTAGGCCAAGATAATTTGAGATCCTAAACTTTCAATACCAAAGGCACCATTGCAATCACAGAAAAATATGTGAGATAAGAGTAAGATAAATGGATTAAGTCTATCACTGTTTCAAAGAAATCTTAAATTCTAATATTGGGAATACAACAGAAACTTATAATTCTCTCCCTGACCCTCTGTTTGTTACATGGTTTTTATAAATTCTTTGCCTGGATCTCTGTGTAGTAAAATGTAAAGAAATTAATACTAGTCCATGTATTCCTATATACGAAAATCACCTATGAAGAACCAATTACTAGCCTTATAATTTTTCCTATAGCCAAAGAAATATTTAATATTTAGGATTTATAGCTAATTTAGTTTAAATTAAGAGATAGAGGGGAACTTTTTATAGAGAAAGAACCAATGATGGACTCGGTACCAAGTCCACTGATTTCACTTGTAATGACCAGGCCCCTGGGTCACTTTTATATATCTGATCACTATAAATCCAGAGGCAAAATGAATAGAGTGATAAAAAGAGTAACATAAACCCAAGATTAAAGTGACTACCTAAGAGACTGGTTAAAATGGATTAGTTCCCTTGCAGCAGTCATTGATGACATTTTAAAGAAAAAATAGACCAATATGGAATGACATAAGGCAAGAAGGGGCTGTCTGCTAGAGGTGACACTTAGGCCAGGTTTTATTACAGCTTTGCTTTTGTCTCAAAAGCACAAACTCTCTGTTCATACCTATTGTGTTATAACTGATTAATGCAGTAAATCAGGTTCCACTGAAGTTCACTTTGGTTTCTTCTTTTGTAAAGTAGAAAAATGAAAAGGCAATTCTCTTTATCTATAAAACTAATAGACCTTATCATTTTGAAAAATAAAAACTCACTGAAAGTAAAGTTCTGTGGGATGTCTAAAACTGTCAAAAAAAAGTAATTATGACTTTAGAAATAAAACTATCCCATAGGAATCATTACCTTTTTCATTCAGTCATCCACAATTTATGGTTAAAAATTAAACAATATTATTTTTTTAATTACTAGAGGCCTGGTGCATGAAATTCATGCACGGGTAGGATCCCTAGGCCTGGCTGGAAATTAGGGCTGATCAGGTTCCCTGCCTCTTCCTTCCCTCACTCCCTCAGTGCCCCGCCGCTAGTGGCCCACCATGTTCCACACCCCCCTCTATGGTCAGTGAATGTCACACTGAGTGATCAAACTCCCAGTTTCCCAGTGGAACTCCCTAGGGGACAACTTACATATTAGCCTTTTATTATATACAAAGGATTTCCCCCTCACAATTAAAGCATAAAACATTCCTGTTTTGATTATACTGTGGTAGTTAGTGCATAACTAATGAGCTAGATACAGAATAGGTATTGAGTAAATAGCTATGAACTGGTTAGTTGATACACTGGAACTTTCATTCACAATGGAATTTGTGTGCCTTAGTACTCTTTCCCTACCCTGTTATCTACAACATGATCCGTGGATATTCTACTCATCTCAGCTAACAGATGTGTGGACATGCTAACAAATAAATTTCCTGTTCCAGGGCCTTTGAGCCAATATGGAAAATTTCAGAAAAAGCATGCTGTGTTTGAGCCCCTTCACCACATCTTGATGAAGCTATGTATATATTAAAAAGTTTGGAGAACAGTGCTGGTAATGCTCAAAAGATGGCTAGCCATATTTATGTCATTACTAGGGGCCCGGTGCACAAAAATTTGTGCATTCGGGGTGGACGGAGTCCCTCAGCCTGGCCTGTGCCCTCTGACAGTCTGGGACCCCTCAGTGGATGTCCTATGATGGCCCCAGTCTGCCAGGCGCCTTTTGTGTGTGTGTGTGTGTGTGTGTGTGTGTGTGTGTGT
>PVJC01007756.1:0-50493 GCA_004026665.1 Murina feae | reverse complement strand
TGCTTAAATGCATGCACCAAAGTCCCTTGGCTGATCTGTTACCCGCCCCCCCCCAATGTTCCTGTCCCTGTTGCTGTAATTTGACAATCTGTTTGATGCTGCTCTGCCTCTGTATCCATTTTTGTTCATCAGTTTATAATAGTTATTATTATCCATAGATGAGTGAGGACATGTGGTATTTTTCTTTCATTGACTGGCTTATTTCACTTAGCATTATGTTCTCCATTTCCATCCATGCTGCTGCAAATGCTAAGAACTCCTTCCTTTTTACAGCAGCATAGTATTCTATTGTGTAGATGTACCACAGTTTTCTAATCCATTCATCTGCTGATGGGCACTTAGGCTGTTTCCAAATTTTAGCTATGGTAAATTGTGCTGCTATGAACATAGGGATGCATATGACCTTTCTGATTGGTGTTTCTGGTTTATTAGGATATCATTTCTTCTTGGTCCTTCTTCATTTCCTCTTGTTTCATACACATATTGTTGAATTTGTCTTCCATTCTTTTCAGTCATCTTATGACAATTTCTCTGAAATTTTTTTCTTACATATTGATTGCCTTATTTTTGTTTACCTCATTTTTCTGGTGATACCTCCTTTTATTTTATTTGTGTCTGTTTCTTTGTCTCCTCATGATCTCTCTTCCCAGGGTTTCTGGTTATGTAGTTCTCTCTCGTGCACATTGATTTAAAGGCATAAAGTACAACACAACAAGGCACAAGCACAAGGCACTGGACACAAATATATTCAATGCAGTAATCACTCTAAATAAAGGTGTCCACCTGAGAAAAGAGAATTAGGGGATGAGAAAAGAAAAAAAATTCAAAAATGATATTGAGAAAAGGGAAAAAAAAGCAAGTGAGAGAAGAAAGAGGATTAAAAGGAAAGGGGGAGCCCTAACTGGTTTGGCTAAGTGGATAGAACATAAGCCTGCAGACTTAAGGGTCTCAGGTTCAATTACGGTCATGGGCATGTACCTTGTTTATGGGCATATCCCCAGTAGGGTGTGTGCAGGAGGCAGGTGATTGGTGTTTCTCTTTCATCAATGTATCTAGCTCTCTATCCCTCTCCCACTCTCTCTGTAAAAAATCAATAAAATATATTTTTTAAAAAGGCAGGGGGGAAAAAACTATATAGATAGAAAACTCCAGTAGAACAACAATTAATCCCAAAAAATGAAAACTACAAACACCCAGAGATTTATGCAAACAACAGCTAATAATAACAATTTAGGAGAGGAAAAATAGAAGGAAAAAATAAAGGAAAAAAAACACAAAAAGGGAAACAATCTCATAAATAACCAGAAAAATAACAACAATCTAATTCACAAAAAGCAAACAAGAATAATAGGACAATGAGAAAGCAAGGAAAAACAAAAGAAAAGAAAAACAAAACAAAAAAAATAGTACAAAAAACAACAAAAAACAACAAAAAATAATAACAACAATTGAAAAAAACAAAACAAATAAGCAAAGGGAGAAAAACATTTTGATAGCAAAGAAGGTGAAGAGAGAGATGTGTATGGACTTGGAGCAGGGGTTCGGGTATTAGATTTATAAGTAGGGATTAATTTTCAACAGGTGGCAAAAAGAAGGAATAGGGAAAATAAAATTCTGAAATAGGGTAAGAGAAAAGGATAACAAAAGGGGAAAAGTGAGGGATGGAGTGTTGGTATAAAGGTAAAGTTGAGGCAGAGTAAAATGATGCTAAAGGAAAAAAGAAAATAGAATGTAGGACATTAATCTCAAAATAAAGAGAAAATAAAATGACACTTTTTAAAAAATGTTAAAATAGTAGTAGCAATAATACTAATTAAAAATAAAAATAAAATAATTAAAGGTAAAATCAAGTGAGGAAAAAATTAAAAAAAATATTTGGTTCTTTTTTAAAAATCTTTTTTATTGAGTTTTTACAGAGAGGAAGGGAGAAGCATAGAGAGTTATAAACATTGATGAGAGAGAAACATTGATCAACTGCCTCGTGCACATCTCCTACTGGGGATGTGCCTGCAACCAGGGTACATACCCTTGATTGGAATTGAACCTGGGACCTTTCAGTCCACAGGACGACACTCTATTCATTGAGCCAAACTAGTTAGGGCCATATTTGGTTTCTTAAGTTACAGGTGAAGAAATAAAAATGTGTGGTATTGAAGGTCATTCACTTCCTAACACTTCTGTTTGGCACACCTTTGTCCTGTCAGGTAGTCAGGACGGTATTAAAGTTCCCTGTGATACACTGCTCCTCTGTGTTATAAACCACAGTCCTAATTTTAAAGCAGGCGTATTTCTTTGTTTCCCAGACTGCCTTTATTTGTGTTTACAGAAGAGTCAGTTTGTGATTCAGCCCCTGGGTGGCAGTGTTTCTGGATTGACTTCCGGGGTTATAAGTCCTCTCTAGCCAGTATTTAGGTTTTGTTTTCCCTATCACACTTAATACTGGTTTGGGGGAATTGACTGCCCCTGAGCTGGTTCCCTGATAGTTACTCCCCGCTCTGATCCCCAGGTTCCACAAAAATAACTTTTCTCTGCAGTCTCTGAGAGTGGCCCCAATTGCGTGATCCTATATATTGGGTTTAGTAATAAAAAGCAAGGATTTAAAGAGAAAAAAAGAGCCATAGTAAGTGCACGAGCTCACAACTTTTACCATCCAGCACTGCGCGCAATTCTCCAAACAACTCTTCCACAAGTCCTTTTCTCCTGGCACTAAGCAGCCAGCACACTGGTAAAATCCGAAGCTGCCTTTTTGTGCCCAGTCCAGCTATGGGCTGATTTTTAGAGTTCCCTTCTGCCAGCAGCCCTGCAGATACCCTTCCAACTCACAGATGACTCTGGCCCCAACAGCCGTGTACTTTGTGGGGTGCAAACTTCCCCTGTGTGTGTTTTTCTGTCCAACCTGGATTGCAGACCTCACTTTTCCCTAGGCGAAATCTGACCTTTCTGTGAGGAGGAGCAGGGTTCATCCGGGTCCACATATTTGTGCTGCTTGAGATCTCATGTTCCTGGGTTCGTAGCTGGTCCCTCAGTGCTATGGTTGCAGGGCCCCGGGATGTATACACTTCTGATAACAGCCACCCTCCCCTTCAAGATGTTGCAGTCTCCAAGTGATTCTTTTTTATAGACAACATTTAACCCATAAAAATCAGGAGCTGTGATATGATCATAATGTCCTATATGGTTAAAGAAACAGAAAGAAGAATAATGAAGAGATGTAAAGAAAAGCATCACTGATAGAAATAAAAACTCTTAATAGCTTACATTTCTCTGTTCTAGTCAATATCTGATGTCCATCTGCAATCCTGTTTAGGTTTCATAGCATTTCTCCTCTCCTCCATTTCTCCATTTCTTCACTGTATTCTTTTCTTTTTCTGTTTAAGCAAGCTTGAGTTCTTTGTCACTTGCATGTAAGATGTCTCAGTAAATAATAATAGAATCCATTAATGAGGAAAATCAATATGAGGACAAAGGTAAGTAACATGGTAAATGCTCAATATATGTAATTAAACCTGTTATTGAAATGTTATGATCTTTATAACTTTGTTTCAGACAGTAACCTTTATCTCACTTTGTCTTCAAACTCTGGGAATCCTTTAGCCACTCAAGTACTTTCTACAATGATATTTAAGAGGCACTTCAAATCTAAGATTACATAAAATCATTTGCTTTATTCATAGGGCCAAATATGGAGGCGTTATCTTTGAATAAACAAAGTAATAAGTCATAGTTACATCTAATGAGTTAGTATTGAATTTGTGCAGACAAATCAAAGATCTCTTATGCAGTAGAAATGCTGATCTTAACTGTTATGTTAGCTTGCCATTGATATCTTAATCTTATTGACAAAAACATAAGAGTGAAAATCACTATGTCAGTTCTGTGTTGAATGTGAAAAATCTGAGAGAAGTAGACACTGTTGACTCTGAATCATGTTTATTTTTTATTTTATTTCTGCAAATGGCTATTTTCACATCTGTAATTTGTATAAAACCTTGTTTATTTCTTGATTTGTATCTTTCTGACCAATTCCTCCTAAGAAATATCAGGGCTATTTTGTTTTGTTTTGTTTTCTGGTGTGTGTGTGCAGCATATCTACTTTGTATTTTATTGCTTTGAAGTCATATAAAGTGAGAATATAGGTTTGGATCTCTTTGATCAATTCCTTCAGATGCTAGTCCCTTTAATTAAAATATTGATTGCAGCAAGTTTAATGGCACCCGTGACTTCATATGATACCCCATGTCAGCCTTCAGAGGAAACAAAAGCTTTGGAAGTGAGTGGTTCATTACTATTTATTTCATGATCCTATGAAAATTTACATGTATCATCAATAGTGACATGACAAAGATTCAGAGTTCCTTGACATAACTTCTGAAAATTAAGATAATTGTCTGAATCTTTATAGTATTGATATCTCTCCATGCTCATGTCCCTTGAGAGTATTAGTATTTCTTGAGTTCACTAAGGTCAGATAAAAGCATTTCTTCCCTCCTCTTATCCTTGATTGGCCTCTTTGTTATAGATAACAAGAGCAAAAAATTTACAATTAAGGAGTTTGTAATTTAGTTTGTAATTCTAGGAGCTTATAATATAGTAAGAGAAATAAGCCATGGATACAAGTAGTGGCAATTCGAGATGGCCTATTTAGTGACATATATGAGACTGAGGTAGGACGGAATAGTGATTTTGGAAGGTAAACATGTGTGGCTGCTAGACCTGTCTCAATCACTTTTTAGTTGCTTCCTTGCTGGTGACTTTGGGCAAAAAGTATAATTTATGTACCCTCAGTTTTTTCGTCTAAAAAATTGGAATGATAATATTTATTTTATTAGGCTATTGTTAGGAGAAAACGAGATAGTACATATCACTAGATAATCATAGCACTCAATATGTAAATAAAGCTTAATGCCTGCAGTTGAGGAAGGAGAAGTTATTTTTTTAGCTAATATATTCAGGGAAGAAGTCAAAAAAGAGAGAAAACTTAACTGTAGAATGTGTAGGATTTCAAAGACTGAGATGGTAGGAAATCCTTCTTAAGTGATGGATATTAAGGGAAGGAAATGTTACACATAATCACAGGAAACTGAATAAACTAGTTTGAGAAATATCTAATGCTTATTTGTGTCAGTTTACTTCTTAAACTTTTTACCAAAAGACTCCAAAAGGCACAGGGAAATGTCTGACCCTATGGAAAGGAACACCACCACCAACATAGCCACCATTTCTGAAAGAATGACAAACATTTGTCAAGTTCTTGGAATCGCCTGGGCTGGGTGCTTTATACTCACATCTCAGTTGACTGCCAAAATAAGCCATGGAGGTTATTCTGAGTCTCATGATATGAGATAAAGAAAGTGAGACACATCATTAATGAGTCAGTACATATGAAGCTGAGACTTCGGGGCATGTGACTTCAGGGCACTCTTTCTAATCTACTCTGACTCCGGCTGCTGGGAATTTGATCCTGGGTGTACAATTTTGGGGAAGTCTCCTGTTTTATTATTATTACTAGAGGCCTGGTGCACAAAATTCGAGCATGGAGTGGGAGTGCAGGGGGTGGTGTCCCTCAGCCCAACCTGCACCCTTTTCAATCTGGGACCTCTTGAGAGATGTCAGAATGCCACTGATGGGATCGGGTCTAAATGGGCAGTTGGACATCCCTTTCACAATCCAGACTGCTGGCTCCCAACCTCTTGCCTGCCTATTGCCACTAACCACTCCCCTGCCAGCCTGATTAACGCCTAACTGCTCCTGTGCCAGCCTGATTGCCCCTAACTGCCCTCCCCCTGCCAGGATGATCTCCCCCAACTGTCCTCCCCTGCAGGCCTAGGTCCCCCTCAACTGCCCTCCTCTGCCAGCCTGTTGCTCCCCCCAAATGTCCTCCCCTGCAGGCCTGGGTCCCCCTCAACTGTCCTCCCCTTCAGGTCTGGGTCTCCCCCAACTGCCCTCCCTTGCTGGCCATCATGTGGTGGCCATCTTTGACCACATGGGGTCAGTCATCTTGTGATGGTCAATTTGCATATTACTCTTTTATTATATAGGATTATTGAAATATTAAATCTAACTCAATTGAATTATATATATGTAAATATTATCCTATATAATAAAAAGGGAATATGCAAATTGACCGTCACTGGGGTCAATTTGCACCCACAGCTGAGGCTAAGTTCCCATAACGAGCCTTAAGGAGCAATTAGCAGGGACCTGAGGCTGCTGTGCACCCACCCACCTCCTGCATGGGGCTTGACAGGGGACCTCAGGCTGCTCCCCCTGCCCTGGCACCAGTCCAGAGGAACTCAGGCTACACCCACTTCCCTGGTGTCAGGCCGGGGGACCTCAGGCCATGCTCCTCACTTTAGCCCCAGGCCAGGGGACCTGAGGCTGAGTACCCCACCCAGCAGGACTTGACAGGGGCCCTCAAGGTGTGCCCTCTGCTCTGGTGCTGGGCCAGGGGACCTCAGGCCATGCCCCCCACCCCAGCACCAGGCCAGGGGATCTCAGGCTGTGCCCCCTGACCCCGCGCCAGGCTGGGGGATCAAAGGCCACTCCCTCTGCCCAGCAGGGCTTGATGGGGGAACTTAGGCAGTGCCCCCCTGCCCTGGCACCCAGGGGACCTGAGGCTGCACCCCCTCTCCCACCTGGCAGGGCTTGACAAGGTGAGACCAGCCGGGTCTGGATCTAGCCCAATGAATGGGGGCCGTCCAGGTTTCAGTCTTGAGCAATTTTGAGGTGCACGTGGGTGGTTGAAAACTTGACTCTGGGTTCCATGGTGCATCCCAGACTCTGACAGGAGGAAGATTTTCATATACATTTTACTAATTTTCCTTAATTTCTGACACTTATATTATAGAGAAAGGGCAAATGGCAATATTAAAATATTTCCTCTAACTAATCCCCTTTTAATGTGCATGAATTTCGTTTACTGGGCCACTAGTGTAGAAATAATATATATGCTTATATATAAGCATATATATAAACTTATATATAAGCATATATATTATTTCTATATAAAGTATATATATTTGTTTCCTATAACATCTAATCCAATAAAAGAGTAATACGCAAATTGACCCCACTCCATTACATCTAAGTCATGCCCACCAGCCAAGCCATGCCCACCAGCCAATCAGAGCGGCTGTATGCAAATTAACCCAGCCAAGATGGTGGCCGACAGCCACGGAGCTAGAGCAAACAGGAGGCTTTTGTTGAACCAGCGATTTAGGCAACTGCCTGCCTAGGCCAGCTGCCTCTGCAGCTGTTCAAAGCAACAATGTTTCAATTATAGAAGCCACAGAGCTGAAGCAAACAGAAGGCTTCCTTGCCTGCCTAGGCCTCCTCTCAAGGCAACAAAGTTTCAATTATAAAAGATAAATAAATCCCAGAAACCTGATTCCAGCCAGCCTTGCTGGGATGTTGGGTCAATGGGAGCTGCGTGCAGCCTGAAAATGGCCCTCAACCCCTCACTCAGGTTGGCTAGGCACCCCAGTAGGGATCTGAACCCTGAAGGGACTGCGGGCAGCCTGAAAATGGCCGTCAGCGCCTCACCCAGGTTGGCCACACCCCCATGGGGTGAGGGATCCCCACTGGGGGGCTTGGCCAGCCTAAAAACAGCCATCAGCCTCTCACCCAGGCTGCCCAGGCATGCCAGCAGGTGGACAACCCCTGAGGGGTCCCAGACTGGGAGAGGGCACAGGTCAGGCTGATGGATCCCCCGTGTGCACAAATTTTTGTGCACCGGGTCCCTAGTTTTAAAATAATTTTTGTGCAAATGTTTTTTCTATCTATTTAGTAGGCTAATAATAAAAAAAGACTGTTCATTTAAGAAGATGTTATATTTTTAAAGTGTCTCCTTTCAAGGATTTTAGGATGTAACCTTGAAAGAACTTCAGGCAATTTGTAATTATTGATGGTTTTTTTTACTATGTAATTCTTAGTCAAGACTTTTGTTGCTTTGTTTGGAAAAAGAAATTTAAAAATCTGATGTTCTTCCCTCAAATTTGCATGATTAATTTAAAAATTATTTATAATATTAAAATTTTATGCAGTTATTAATTATGGGTTTGTGATAACAATAGCATTGTATAAGGCTTTCTTGAAATTTTATAGGTTTTTTTCAATTTATGACTTACAGTTAAATGTTTATTATGAGGAATTATGAATCTCATTTGAAGAAAACTTATAAATGGCTTCCTAATCTTCAAGTTTAGAGTTCATAGAATTAAGATAGGATAATTTAAAAGAAGTAGTTGTAAATATCTATATCACATAGAACTACATTCTAATTAATATTATTTGCCAAATTAGAGAAGATTATTGTATTTTAGTTTTAAATACTTATATTAGGTGTGAAATGTATACATACTACTCACAAATCACTTTGTGTTTATACTTCAACTAGGGGCCCGGTCCACAAAAATTTGTGCACTTGTGGGGGGCGGTCCCTCAGCCCAGACTGCTCCTTCTCACAGTCTGGGACCCCTCAGTGGATGTCCTACTGATGGCCACAGTCTGGCAGTGAAGACTCAGAGCAGGTGCTGTGTGTGTGTGTGTGTGTGTGTGTGCTCACACATGTGCGTGTATTTGTGTGTGTCCACTGGGGGCCTGTCCCCAGCTGCACTGTCCTCAGAGCAGGCACTCCGTGTGTGTGTGTGTCTATGAGTGTGTGTGTCCCTGCCTGGGACCTGCCCTTAGCTGCATAGGAGGCTCAGAGCAGGTGCCCCATGTATGTGTGTATGTTTGTCTCTATGTCTGTCTCCTGGGGACATAGTGCCAGCCACACTGTGGAGACTTGGAGAAGGCACCCCTCTGTATTGATTTCTCAGGTTCCTGGCCTCACCTGTGTGTTGTTCTCTCCCTTTAGCTGTGTCCAGGGCTGGGTGCTGCCTAACCCCTACACTTGCCTACTCCCACATCACCAGATCACGGTGGTGACTAAGGAGCAGGCCCTGATGCTTGTTGCCTGGAGGCTGTACATACTTGCTGGCAATATAATCACGGTTGCTGGAGCAAGGCCCTGCTACTTGGCCCTACTCCTGGCCCTGCCCCTGCATGCCTGCTGGCAACACAGATGAGGGTGGTGGCCAGGAGCAAGGCCCTGCTGCCTGTCCCTGACGTTTGGAGCCTGCTCAAACCCCATCACCACTGCTTCCTGTCCCTGTGAGGGTGCCTGCTCAAACTCCATCGCTGATGCAGTTTGTCCTGTGCTCATTCCTGCTCAAACCCCATCGCCACTGCTTCCTGTCCTTGTGCTCATTCCTGCTCAAACGCCATTGCTGCTGCTTTCTGTCCCTGTGCTCCTTCCTCTGAGTGCCTGCCCTGAGATCCATCACTTTCCAGCCTTCAGCCAGGTGGCTCCTCCCGCCCTGGGGCTGCCGCCTGAACTGGGGCAGTGGTCTTCTGTCTGCCCTGCTGGACCTTGGTGCAAGGCCTCCGCCATCTTGGCTGGGCTAATTTGCATACCTTTGTTCTGATTGGCTAGGGGGTGTGGCTTACCCCATCCCAAAGAAATTGTTAATTTTAAATTACACTTTTATTAGATTAGATGGCAAAGACAAAATGCTAGCTTATATCAATTAGGTTTATTATCTTGATTAGCAGCATTTCTCAAGGAAAGAGTTAACAGTTTGTAAATTTATGAAATCTGAGCATGCTTAAAAACTGCAAAACGCTTTAATTTGTTGATAACCAATAATGGATGAAAATTAAGGTTAACCTAATAACTAAAATCAAATAAAACATATCTAAGTAACACTAATTCTGGTTCTAATTTTAAGTAAGAACTTGAATGTATACAACTTTAACTTTTAATTTTATGGGACTGGATGTCCCTAGGGAAGTGAATTATGATTACATTTACATGTAACGCTTTACAAGAAAGATACAACGTTTTTAAGAAACCGTCTTGTCTACTACACTGATTTTTTTCTCTGGCATGTGGTCAAAAATTTGCCTTTGCCTTAGAGGAAATAAGATTGATATTTTGGTTATAATTACTTTGCCCATACTGTTGCTTAAAGATAGTCTCCTAAACTATGATTTACTTAAAAATAAAAGGCAAAATTTTATTTTATTTAAAAAATACGTTGTCTATATGAAAGAGTAAACTATTTGATGGATCAATAATTTGTGATAAGGTATTCTAGTTTCATAAAACCTAAACTGATTTTTTAAAATGGTCTCCATCCTGAGGAATTCAACTTTAGCAACATATTAAAAGATGTAAGTAATCAGGGCTTTTGTTTCCTGGAAGCTTTTTAAACACTGTTTAAATTTCATCAGTAGTTATTGACCTATTCAGGTTTTTTTTATTCTTCCTGATTAAGTTTTGGAAGCTTGTATTTTTCTAGGAATCTGTCCATTTCATCGAGGTTGTCCACTTTGTTGGAGTAGAGTTGTTTGTAGTATTTTTTGACAGTCCTTTGTATATCAGTAGGGTCAGTTGTTACTTTACCTCTTTCATTTCTGATTTTGTTTATTTGCGTCCCTTCTCTTTGTTTCTTGGTGAGGCTGGTGAGAGGTTCATCAATCTTGTTAATCCTTTCAAAGAACCAGCTCTTGGTTTTGTTGACCCTTTGAATTTTTTTCTTGTCTCTATGTCATTTATTTCTGCTCTGATCTTTATTATTTCCTTCCTTCTGAAAAATAAATATCACATGCTCTCACTCATTTGTGGATTATAATGAACAACATAAACCAATTAACAAAAACTGATATAGAGACAGAGAAGCATTGATCAGATGCTCAAAACTCAGAGGGAAGGTAAGGGAGGGTGGGGGTGATGGTGAGAGATCAACCAAAGGACTGGTAGGCATGCATATAAGCATAAGCGATGGATGTGGACAACAGGGGGTGAGGGTGAGGGCAAGAGTGGGGGATGAGGGGACATTAGGAGGATAAGGACACATTTATAATATCTTAACCAATAAAAATGTAAGTAATCAAAGTGTATAGTTTTTTTTTTTTTGCCTTCTAGGTATATGATACAGGAGAATGTGTAGTGAACTTGATTTGAAATCAGAAAGGCTTCATAAAGGCAGATATGTATATGAATAATTGAAATATGAGCAGACATCCATCTAATGAATACAACACATAAAAAACAACCTGTTCAAAACTATGGAGAAAAACCTAATATGACTTGTTAAGAATAATGTAAACTTGACATTTCCAGAAATTATGGAGGGAAAACTTTGTGGCTGGATGTGAGACTGCAGGGCAACCATATCAAGAAATAAGTAGTAAGGTGTGCTAAGATATTTGGAGTTATTATTTAGACGAGAGAATACCATAGAAAAGTTTTTAGTCAGCATTGCAAGATAGGATAGTTCTCACTGCTGATGTGGAAGAGAAATTCCTGACTAGGGAGCCAAGTGACAGAGAGACTGTACAAAGACAGTTTTCACAGTGTAAGTGAAAAATGCAATAATACATAACCTAAGGGAGGAGCAGTAAAGATAGAGAAGTAGAACAGATTGAGAGCCATGTCAGTATGATTTAGTGATTAAACTCATACAACATGCGAGAATGAGAAAGTCAAATTAAGTTCCAGGAACTTGCTTTTGAGAAGAGAAAATAATAAAAATTAAATTTGGATGTGTTGAATTTGAAGTTCCTATGGCATGCACAGGTTAGATAAACTTAGTAGAAAAATCATATACAATAAGTCTTCACTTAATGTCAAAAAGAGGTTCTTGGAAACTGCAACTGTAAGTGAAGTTGTATATAATGAAACAAGATTAGCATATATAATTGATATACAAAAGAGTTAAGTTTCTATGGTATATTTCTGGTCACAAAAACATCACCAGACTTTTACATAAAGACCCCAAACACTTCCAATATAAAACATTAAAATAAAGTGAGCTATGTATGCAATTAAAAATAACTAATTCAAACAAGTAAGATTATTATTTTCTATCCCACTTATTTGAGTTCATGGTCATTGGTGGTAAGAGCCTATCCTTGCAGCCCAAGGCATAAGGTGGGAACTCACCTGGACAGGATGCCCTTTCATCTCATGAGCTTGCACACACACCCACACTCACTCGGAACAATGTAGACACACCAATTTTCCTCATGTGCATAGCTTTGGGATGTGGGGGCAAATGGTAATACCAGGAGAAAACCCATGCAGACATGGAAGAACTTAAAAACCCCATAAAAAGAGTGACACTGGCCAGAAATATATTTTTTTCTCATCAATTTTATGACAGAGTACATTGAAAGAAAACATTACTCAAGGGCCTATTGTATACATGTGACCTTAGAAAAAAGGACAGGACCATAATATTCTTATTAGTGAGTATATCATTCAACTTAAAACCTAAGGCACACTCAAAAATAATTAGAAAAATTCCAGGAGGGTATATTTACAAAGAGATGTATTATAAAAGTATAAGCATAATAAAAGAAAACTAAAAGGATATTGCAGGAAACTATTACTAACAACTATTAACCTATCACATTTTCTAGACTTAAATAGATGAAAGAAGGCAAAGGTCATCTAAAACTAGGTGTGAAGATATGCAGGGAGTACCGGCCACTTGGAGAGAAACAGTGTCTGCTGTTGAGGAGCACAGTCAGTTAAGGAGACCTCACAAGAGAGGAATAAATAATCTTACCTGGTTATTCTCTTTCTAAACACATGCTGGTGATCCCCCTTGACTAAACCTGCTCAAAGGAAGCCAGAGTGCATGGGACCTCATTGATATGGCTTCAGACAGAGTATGCCCAACTACTTTCCCTAGACAGCAGAATCATAGTCATCCCTTTGCATCCACAGGGGATTGGTTCCAGCTCCCCAGCATATAATAAACTTCATGATGCTCAAGTCCCTTATATAAAATGGATTATTATTTGCATATAATCTACCCACATTATCTTTTGTATTTTAAATTATCTCTAGATTACTTATACTATCTAAAGCAATGGGGATGCTTTGTAAATAGTTACTATGCTATATTTTTTAAGGACTAATGACAAGAAAAGTCTGTTCATGTTCAATACAAGTGCAATCATCATAGATCTAACTATATAGTATAGGTCAGCACATAACATTTTTTTCAAATATTTTAGATCTGTGATTGTGTAACAGGGCAATGCTCAGTCTCTGACTTCTTGCTCAGGTCTGTGTTGTCCCCTGGCCATCACGTTGATAGCTTCTGTTTAATCTTTCATCTAGGCACGCTAATCATTAGAGGATTTCTGCTTGTTGCTTGAGGTTTACAGAAACAGCTCTTCCCATTTGACATAAAAGAAGCTTGAACTCTGTATTTTTTAAAAATGAATTTGAGGAACCACCACAACTCTCATCTCCTTGGTTGTCGCCTTCTCAATACATAAACCTTCCCTTGCTCCAAATTCTCATATTTTGTGTTTTGGCCTTTCAAAGCATTGAGCGCATGGTCTGTAGTTCAATCTGGATGTGGAACCTGTGAGTACAGAGGGTTAACTGTATCTCTAACACTGCTCTACTTCCCCGGCATGAGCACCTTATTGATGAAGCATAGCCTCTAGGAATCAGAGAGAACAAATGTCTAATTTTTTAGCTTCTTTAATGGAAGGTGGTCCCTACATTTTACTATATTAACACATTGGTGGATTCCTTTAAATATTAATAAGGGCAGTGTGCTGGAAATATTCTAGGGCTTTCACAGATCCACTTTTTAGCAATCTGATCTATGCTTCAAGATGTTGTCCTATACAGATTCCATTAACCCATCCTCTTATTGTTTGTCTTCATCTGAGGTCAGCCAACAGCCCAGATGAGAGAACAGTGGAAGAAGAGAGAGAGAGATCAGGATATTTATTCTTTGTCTCTCTCCTAACAATGTCTTCATGGATGACTTCATTCTTTGTCAGAAGAGCTACCTTCTGTAGGAGGTCCTTCCCATTCAGCTATCTGGGCCACTGGCATCCTCTACTCCCTCCCTTTGCTCCTTCAAGTCTATGGGTGGAGATGGCATGATATACTGCACTATCCCTTTCAGTATCATTACCATCATTTTTTCAAATTGCTCCTTCATTAAATCTTCCTCAAATTAACCTAATTTGAATGTGCTACCTGTTTTTGACTGGGACCACAAATGACACAGGCACCCTCAAAATGGCAAATGTCCTCTCTAGAGACTTTCTCCTTATAACCCAAAGAAGAGCACCACATGGTCCCCTCTGTCTTTTCTCCACTGTGTGTTTTGGGGCATTCTGCAAGTAGACACTCTTCAATTAAAAAAGGTAATACAATTCTCGGAAAGGGAAAAGGGTGTTGGGAGTGTGGGAAGAGATTGGACAAAAATCTTACACCTATGGATGAGGACCGTGGGGGGTGAGGGGGTAAGGACAGACGGTGGGGTGGGAACTGGGAGGAGGGAAGCTATGGGGGAAAAAAGAGGAACAGTTGTAATAATCTGAACAATAAAGATAAAATAGGTAATATCGAACCATTTTACTGTAATAGCTGCATGAAAGGACTTAGAAAAAAGAGATCCCAAAGCAAAATAATGTAAAATAGAGAAAACTGGGGGCTAGGGGTGGGGGAGAGGGGATCACAGAAAGAAGAGATTCATATTTAATCCTCTGAAGAAAGACACAAATTGATGGTACCAAAGTATTACATTACGCTCTTTACTCATAATTTGGTACCTTATACGTGGGGATGGGTCTGGGCATTGGAAGTTAGAATGAAAGAAAAATCTCTTAGATAACACTACCATTTAGTGTTAAATGAAATAGTTCATTGTGAACTGCTCATGTGCTCAGGTTATTAGTTGAAAAGGGTCATGGGGCCAGTTAGCAAGCTTAGCAGCCTCATTGACTTCTATATATTAAATCAACATACTTTTAAATTTATAGAGCTCACAAGAGCTCAGATGTTTAGCTTTTAAAGAGATATTGTGATTTCTCTGCCACAATACCAGAATCTACCTTCAGTTTTATAGCTAAACTAGAGGCCCAGTGCACAAAATTTGTGCATGGTGGAAGGAGGGTCCCCTCCGCCTGGCCTGCACCCTCTCCAAACTAGGACATCCCTCTCACAATTCAGGACCACTGGCTCCTAACCGATTATCTGCCTGACTGCCTGATTGGCCCCTAACTACTCCCCTGCCAGCCTAATCTCATCCCCAACTGCCCTCCCCTGCTGGTCTGATCACGCACAACTGCCTTCACCTGCTGGCCTGGTTGCCTCCAACTGCCTTCTCCTGTTGGCCTGGTTTCCCCCAACTACCCTCCTCTGCCAGCCTGGTCACTCCTAACTGCTCTCTCCTGCCGGCCATCTTGTGGTGGCCATCTTGTGACAACATGAAGGTGGCCATTTTGAGGTGGCCATCTTGTAATGACCATCTTGTGATGATGTGTCGTCCAAGGGCATAGGGACCACCTAGGATTTTATTAGTATAGATGTCACTATCATTTTCCTATTTTATGCATTATATATATTATTTTGTTTAAAATCTTTTTATTTTTATAATAATTTAAGTATTTTAAGCAGACAGTTAAAAAAAACATTATTTTTATTGCTACATGGTTTAATGCATGATTCTTTCCAGGTATAACTTTCTCTTGGACAAAAGATATCAAAAGTCTAGGCCAAAAAATAACTTTAGAAAATGGGAGAATTTCAGAAACCAGAACAACTGGAGAGTTGATACAGTATATTTAGAGAAAATAGTTCTTGGACACATTTTATCACTATATATATATATATATATATATATATATATATATATATATATTAGAGGCCCAGTGCACAAATTTGTGCATGGGTGGGGTCTGGCCAGCTTGCCCTGATTAGGGCCAATTGGGCAGCCTGACTGGGGGGAGGGGCCACTGGCAGTTGGCCTGTTGGCCCTGCCCCCTGGTCAAACTCCCAGTCGAACTCTGGGTTGAGAGGGCAATTTGTATATTAGCCTTTTATTATATAGAACACTTTCCTATTTTGCTTAAGCATGCGGCCATAGGTAAGTTTCTTTACCTGTTATAATTCAAACCCTTTCAATCTTAAGAGAAAGGAAAAGTGAACCTTATTGAAGCAGATGTAGCTAGTGCCCTTCCCATGTCCTTTCCTAGACAAATCTATACCATGAAATCTGTTACTGTGAATAGCTTGGACTTTCTGCTTGCAGTTTCCTTGTAGCTGTAATGGAATTCTTGCTCTATGCACAAGGCAAGCTGAAAGGACCACAGAGTTCATGTTCCAATGAATGACAGAGGAAGACTCAGTGGGTAAATACCTCAGCCTTTTCACCCCTTGGTTGGAATAATATCATCTTCCCTACGTACTCTAATAGGATTGAGCCCACTTCCTTAAATCAGTAACTAGCCTGGTAACCAGCCTTTTATTGTCTTTTCACCCTTCCTGTTATACTGCCCCACTCCACTGGTGATGGTTCCTGGGATGGCCTCCCACATAAAGTACCTACACGTGATCCCTTGACTCAGCAGCTGCTTCTTGGGGAATCCAGAAAGTTGGTGCCAAAATTATCATAGAAGTAGACCCTCAAACAAGATTTTGGAACTGAATTAGTAACCAGTCAGATGGTCACAAGGATCCTATTACTGGTGGTGATCTGTGTAGTTATAACTTCTCTTGTGCTAAAACTCTCACCTGTGTTGAATTGGCATGAATTTCAGGGAAAGGAGAATCATTAGTTCAGATAATACCTTGAGCTCTTGGGAAATATAGGGTAATTATAAATATAAAGATATGACATTGATTAGCATATGATAACTGCTATAGAAGGTTTGTATGTTAAAAGCGACAGGACTGAGGCAGCCAGTTATTGACTGGGAGCTTGGTATGATACAAAGACATTCTCCTTCAACAGTGGGAGGGCAAACTTCTGACAGAAATACAAGATGAGTTTAATCTACAACCTGACAAGGTTGCTACACTGAGGTCAGGGTCCTGTTGGAAGAGGAATGTACACTGAGACTTAGGTGTCACCTATGAGGGTATCATTGTGGATACTTTAGAAAGAAAAGGATAATTTACCAATATGTTATAGCATCTCTGTAACATATACTTTAAGAACTTGGAAGACATGCTTGAAAATGAATGTTTAGTGTTAGACTGTGATGGAGGATGGAGAGATGGTACATTATAAGGCAGAATAAGAGAGCGTTTGTTGATATGAGTCATCTTCTGAGATTCAAGATTAAGGTCCTGGCAGAGACCCTGTAAACCAGTCCTAATATTCTGCTGCCATGGCTCCTTATAATTTGGGAAAAAAAATCCAACCTATAGAAAATGAAGTGGATTTGCCAGAACTTTGTTAGAAAATAGTAAAGATGATTTTAATATTCTCAGTGATATGAGATGTTATAATGGCTTTACTATGAAATACTGAAGAATAAATAAGTTGTTTATGTTCCCTGGTAAGGCTCAGAGAATCCTCCTTTCTCTAAAGTTATTGGGAATGAATTAGTAAAGAGTACATCAATACTGTTGAAAATTAGGAGCTCTCTTCCATAGAAGTTAATGGTAGGGACTAATGTTATACAGAACTGGGTACCTCGTGTCAATGGGAATGATGGTAATTTCTAATTGTAGAGGCCATGCAGCAGCATTTAACTGTCAGAGATATGGATATAATTATTGCAATGAACAGAAAGTCAGAATGACAACCAGGAGGCCCGATCTTCGGGAAATCCTGGATAGCTAATCCATTAATGCCTAAAGAGACAGTTGGAAAGCATAGAATCCCAAATATAAAACTGAAAGTGGTAGAAAGCCCTTAATAGAATACCATTAATTAGAGAGCAGTCAACTGGTGGCAAGTTAATTGCATTGGGGCCCTACATACTGGAAAAAGGTAATCCATCCTTGTTGGTGTTGGGATGATTATCCAATATGTGTTTACATTTTTGCTTACAGTGCCTCTACCTGCACCAATGTCCAAGGTTCAAAATTACACACATTTTGTGTGCAGTTGCCTTTTCTTTATGCTGAAGGAGTCATGACAATGGGCATTTGGCCATGGGACTTACTGATTCCACCATGAATCATACTCTTTAGAAGCCACCAGTCAGATAGAACTTTAAGCAGGCTTCCAAGCAACTATTCCAAGTTCTCTCTGCATCTCTGATAATGGATAATGTCCCTTTACTGATATCCTTCTCTCTTTGACTCATTTTTTCATTCCTTACTGATATCACCATCAGAAATAATATACTGGCACTTGAATCAGTATCCCAGAGACTGACACTGTGGAATCCCAAACCAAGAAACATATTTGACTTAAAAAAAAAATAGATAACTAAATGATGTGTGACTTCTATCAGTTAGGTATGGAGTTAGCAGCAAATAATAGAAAAAAATACAATTAAAAACTTAAATATACAAAGATTGTCTAATATAACAACAAATTTGGAGCTCTTTAATGCAGTGCTGATATGGTCTCTCCATTATGCCAACAAGGACCCAGGATCTTTCTCAGGCCTTCACGTACACATCCTGTTGCATCATGTCATAAGCAGGCTACGATACTCATAGAATTTACATCATTTTCTCAGACAAAAGGAAGTAGGAAAAATTTAGGGAAAAAAGGCAGAATCAGCAGACACCTACTTACATTTCTCAGTGGGAACAATAAAAACATGGATCCCTAGCAGGAAGAAAGTTTGGAAAGCTGAGATTTGAGTAGTTGAGTTTATAACTTTTGCAGCCTTTGTAATAAAAGCATGAGAGAAAGAGGATGAAAAGGGAGGTATAACTAATTAACCAACCACCCCACAGTGCTACCATATAAATAGGCAGACTCAGAATTTTATTTAAAAAATTTGTCCTAAATTCTAATCTAAATTTTTTTTTTCTGTTTTCCGTAGTAAATACATAAGTTGAATGTTAGACTGTAACTCTCTAGACTCTAGAATGTTTTTTAAAGGAAAACACTTAAAATAATTCACTATATTTAGTTGTAAAGTTTTTTACATACCCTATTTATTCATTACAAACTTATATACCAAATATCTACTAACTTCCTTTCATGAATACAGCAGGCAAGATTTCTGACTTTTAAGCTTTGTCAAGAATTTCCAAATAATTTCTGATGCTTATATCTCTCCAAGTACAAACACATTCAGAGTTTTTAGTCTCAAAAAATATAAATTTGTTGAATTTTAAAAAGCATCAAATGTAAAAAAAGTGAAAGAGAATATACTTGTTTCTGCCCATAGCCTTGAGTATTGGCTATATCCCTTCTTGGCAACTGTTTGCTTCACCGTATCCCTCGTTTGTACTCATGCTATCTATGAAATAGCCTCAGATGAGAGCTGGCACTAAAAAATTATTTTTTTGTGTGTGTCAGCAAATAACTTTTATCTCTGCCAGTTTTGTCTGTTAGGCTAATGGTCTTACATATTTTTTTTAATTGCTAGTTCTATTTGCACTCATATATTCAAACCTCCTAGAAATAATATGACAGCAAGATTTTTATCACCACAACTGGTAGATACCTGGGTCATTTCATTGACCATGTAGGGAAATATTCCAAAACTATAATAAAGCTATTTCTATGTGCTTATTCACATCACTCTACAACTTCTCCAAAATCTGTGTTTCTATAGTTAAAAACAACAACAGCAGCAACAACAACAACCTCTCCCCCCCCCCCAAATAAACAAAAAACAAAAATACCCAAGGAGTATTTTAGGTGTATAACATTTTAAAACCAAAATAAGTATAAAATTATGAATAATATAAAAATTTTAAAATGGCCTTTAATTTACAAAGAGTCTTTCTCTAATTGTATCCATAGAATAGTTTTTATTTAAAATGAAATTTTATTTTAAATACAGTTGACCCTTGCACTACATGGCCTGTGAGGATCAGGCCAAAACTGGCTCTCCAGCATCCATTGAAGGGTCCTGGATTGTGAAAGGGCACAGACCAGGCCAAGGGACTCCACCGGTGCACAATCAGTGTTGGGAAGGAACAGTGGGAGGTTTCCAGGGCATGTCCAGCCCATCTCATCCAGTCATGATGGGCCAGCCCCCAGCAGCAAGCTAACCTACTGGTAGGAGCATCTTCCCCCTGGTGGTCAGCGCATGTCATAGTGACTGGTCTTATGGTTGAACAGCCAGAGGGATAACTAGCATATTAGGCTTTTATATATATGCATAGTCATTTAGAAATATTTATGGAAGTTTAACTTCTGTTTTTAAAAGTTTAGATTCATAGAAGTAGAACCAATATATAAAATTTAGTTAATTAACATATCCATCACCTCACATATTTATTTTTCTTTGTTGCTGTTGCTAACAATATTTAAGTTGCACTTTCAGCCAATTTTAATTATACAACACACTGTTATCAACTATAGTCACCATAAATACAGATCCTTTACTCCCTGGTTAAACTTATTCATAGATATTTTACTATTTTTGGAGCAATTGTAATGGGATTGTTTTCTTAATTTCTCTTTCTGATAATGTGTTATTAGTGCATAGACACACCACTGATTCTGGTTTTGTATCCTGCAACTTTACTGCATTTGTTTATTCTAACATTTTTGTGAGTGAAGTATTTAGGATTTTCTTTATATGAGATCATATCATCTAATCTAATAAAAGAGTAATATTGAAATTGACTGTTTCTTTGGGATGCATAAGCCACACCCACCAGCCAATCAGAGCTGTTGTATGCAAATTAACCCAGCCAAGATGGAGGCCGGTAGGCATGGAGCTGGAGTAAACAGACACTTTCGTTGCAGCAGGAGTAAACTGTCTACTGGCCAGCTTGGCTTCTCCAGGCTCCAGGCAACAACATATTTGCAACATTGTCTCAATTATAAAAGCCTCAGAGCAGAACCAAACAGCAGGTTCCGTTGCACCAGTGATGGAGGAAACTGCTTGCCTAAGCCAGCTGAGCCTCTAACTAAGGCAACATTCTTTCAATTACAGAAGCCACAGAGCTGAAGCAGATAGGTGGCTTCATTACCTGCCTAGACCTCAGCTTAAAGGAACAGTGAATCAATTATAGAAGATAAATAAACCCCAGAAACCTGCTTCCAGCCAGCCTTGCTGGGACATTGGGTCAATGGGAGCTATGGGCAGCCTGAAATCCAGAAAACAGCCCCCAGCCCGTCACCCATGCTGGCCACACCCCAATGGGGTGAGGGAGCCCACTGTGGGGCTTGGCCAGCCTGCAAACAGCCATCAGCCCCTCACCCAGGCTGGCCAGGTACTCCAGTAGGGACTTAAAATCTGAAGGGACTGTGGGCAGCCTGAAAGCCTGAAAACGGCCCGCTGGCCCACACCCAGGCTGGCTATACCTCAGTGGGGAGAAGGATCCCACTGGGGGCCATGGCCAGCCTGCAAGCAGCCATCAACCCCTCACTCAGGCTGGCCAGGTACCCCAGTAGGGACCCAAAACCTGAAGGTGCTGTGGGCAGCCTGAAAATGACCCTCAGCCTATCACCCAGGCTGGCCACATCCCAATGGGGTGAGGGTCCACACTGGGGGGCTTGGACAGCCTGCAAACAGCCATTAGCTTCTCACCCAGGCTGATCAGGCATGCCAGCAGGTGGACATCCCTCGAGGGGTTCCAGACTGCAAGAGGGCACAGGCCGGGCTGAGGGACCTCCCGAGTGCACAAATTTTTGTGCACTGGGCCCCTAGTTTACAAATAAACAATTTTACTTGTTCCTTTCTGATTTGCATGGCTCATTTATTTTTCTTACCTAATTGTGTTGACTAAAATTTCTGTTATTATGGTGAATAAAAGTGGCAAAAGTAGGCATTCTTGTCTTGTACCTGATTTTAGAGGAAAGTCTTGCAGCTTTTCACCATTGAGTATGATGCTATTTAGCTGTGGGCCTGTAATATATAGCCTTTATTTGGTTGCTGTACATTCCCCCTATAATTAATTTGTAGGGAATCTAATCTAATTAAAGAGAAACCTGCAAATTGACCACACCTCCCCTATGCCCCTAGCCACGCCCACCAGCCAATCAGAGTGACTATATGCAAATTAACCCAACCAAGATGGCACCAGCAAGCAGGAGGCTTGATGGAGCTGGAGCAAGCAGGAGGCTTGGTTGATCCTGCGATGGAAGAAGCCAAGCTTCCCACCTGCCCTGGACAGCTGTGGCCTCTGCTCAAAGCAACAAAATTTCAATTACAGAGGAGAAATAAATCCCAGATACCTGCTTCCAACCCACCTCACTGGGAGCTTGGTTTGCTGGGGGTCGTGGCCAACCTGCAGTCATTAGCCCCTCACCCAGGCTAGCCAGGCACCACAGCAGATCCCCTGTCCCTGAAGGGGATGTGATCAGTCTGAAAATGGCCATCAGCCCCTCACCCAGGCTGGCCAGGCACCCCAGCTGGACCCCCACCCTGATCCGGGACACCGTTCAGGGAAAACCAGCCAATCCCCATCCATGCACCAAGCCTCCCTTTATCCTATATAATAAAAGGGTAATATGCAAATTGACTCTAACAGCAGAATGACTGGGAATTAATGGTCACTATGACACACATTAACCACCAGGGGACAGATGCTCAATGCAGGAGCTGCCCCTGGTGGTCAGTGCACTCCCACAGGGGTAGCTCTGCTCAGCCACAAGCCAGACTGATGGCTGCCAGCACAGCGGTGGTGGTGGGAGCCTCTCTCACCTCCTCAGCAGCACTAAGGATGTCCAACTGCAGTTTAGGCCTGTTCCTCATTGGCAAATGAATATCCCCTGAGGGATCCTGGGCTGCCAGAGAGATGTCTGACTGCCAGCTTAGGTCCAATCCCCTGGGGAGCAGGCCTAAGCCAGCATGTGGACATCCCCCAAGGGGTCCCTGACTATGAGAGTGCACAGGCCTGGCTGAGGCACTCTCCTGAGTGCACAAATTTTTGTGCACTGGGCCTCTACTTTATTATAAAAGAATATTGAAAATTGTCACATGCTTTTTCTGCATCTATTGAGATGATCATATGACATTTCACTTTCCATTTTATTAATGTAATGCATCATATTGATTAATTTTTGGATGTTGAAATATTTTTGCATCTTTGGCATAAAAGCCACTTGATCATGATATCTGATCTTTTTAATGTATTATGAAATTCTATTTGCTGATATTTTATTGATTATGTTTTTGCATATACGTTCATCAATGGAAATGGCCTATAATTTTCTTTTCTTGTAGTGTCTTTATCTGGTTTTGTCTTATGAGTTTGAGAGTGTTTTCTCCCCACCTATGTTTTGTTTTGTGTAGTTTGAAAGGATTGGTATTTGTTGTTTAAATATTTTGTAGCATTCACTGGTGAAGCTACATGTCCTGGACTTTGTTGGAGGATTTCAATAACTGCTTCTTCTCCTTACATTTAATTCATGTGGTCAGATTTTTATACTTCATGATTTAGTCTTGGTAGAAAGTATATTTATAAGAACTTACTAATTTTGTCAAGGTCCAATTTGTTGGCATGTATTTGTTAATAGTAGTCTCTTATTATCCTTTGTATTTTTGTGGTATCAGTTATAATACCTCCACTTTTATTCCTAATTTATTTTGTTTCTCTCTCTTTTTTTATTATTATGTGTAAAGTTTTTTTATTATCTATCTTTTTAAAAACTATCCCTTATTTCATTATTTTTTTCTATTCTGTTTCAGTCTTAATTTATTCCCATTCTGATATTTTATATTTTCTACATTTTACTAACTTTGGGCTTAATCTATTATTTTTTCCTAGATCCTTGAGGTATCAAGTTAGGTTGCTTAGTTGAGACCTTTATTTATTAATTTTTAATCCTCTCCAGAGGATATGTTTTTATATTGATTTTTCAAATTAAATATTTATTGTTCAGATGATTACAGTTGTTCTTCTCCCCCCCCCAGCTGCCCTTCTCCTGGTTCCTACCCCACCCTCTGCTCTTACCTCTCTCCCCCACTGTCCTCATCCATAGGTGTATGATTTTTGTCCAGTCTCTTTCTGCAGCCCCCACACTCCTTTCCCCCTGAGAATTGTCAGCCCACCCCCTTTCTATGTCCCTGATTCCATTCTATTCACCAGTTTATTCTGTTCATCAGATTTTTTATTCACTTGATTTTTAGATTTACTTGTTGATAGATATGTATTTTTTATTCAAATTTTTATCTCTACTTTTTCTTCTTCCTCTTATTAAAGAATACCTTTCAACATTTCATATAATACTGGTTGAGTGGTGATGAACTTCTTTAGCTTTTTCTTATCTGTGAAGCTCTTTATCTGACCTTCAATTCTGAATAATAGTTTTGCTGTGTAAAGTAATCTTGATTGTAGGTTCTTGCTATTCATCACTTTGAATATTTCTGGCCTGCATAGTTTCTGTTGAGAAATCAGCTGACAATCGTATAGGTACTCCCTTGTAGGTAACTAACTGTTTTTCTCTTTCTGGTTTTAAGATTCTCTCTTCGTCTTTTGCTCTTGGCATTTTAATTATGATGTGTCTTGGTTGATCCCCTTTAGTTTCCTTTTGTTTTGGGTTCTCTGCACTTCCTGGACTTGTAAGTGTATTTTTTTGACCAGGTGGGGGAAGTTTTCTGTCATTATTTCTTCAAATAGGTTTTTAATATCTTGCTCTCTCTTCTTCTGGCACCCGCAAAATTCAGATGTTGATATGCTTGAAGCTGTCCCAGAGGCTCCTTACACTATCTTCATATTTTTGGATTCTTTTTTCTTTTTTCTTTTCTGGTTGGGTGTTTTTTGGTTCTTTGTATTTCAAATCTTTGACTTGATTCTTGTGTTCCTCTAGTCTGCTGTTGTATCTCTGTATATTATTCTTTTTTTCAGTCAATGTATGCTTAATTTCTAGCTGGTCCTTTTTCATATCCTCGAGGCTCTCACTAAATTTATCGGCAGTTTCTATAAAATTCTTTAAAAACCCTATAACCGTGGTTTTGAACTCTATATCCAGTAGTTTGCTTTCCTCCATTTCTGATCTGTTTCTTTGTCTCTGCATTTTGGCTGCTTTGTTGTGTTGATAGAGTGGCTTTCTGTGCTAAGTGTCCTATAGGGCCCCGTTGCTCAGCCTCCCCAATTACCTGAGATGGACGTTCTTTGTGCACCCCTACATGAGCTTTGTGCGCAGTCTTGTTGTAGTTAAGCCTTGATTGTTGTTGGTATCACTGGGAGGAATTGACCTCCAGGCCACTTGCCTGTGGTGATAATCAGCTGTGTCTATGGTGGGAGAACTTCTGTGCTGGAGACACCCTTATGGGGCAAGACTTGCTTCAGTGGGACTTTGGTGCTCACTGAGTCTGCCCCCTGAGTGTGTCCCTATGGATCTGAGGAGTTGTAATCTGATTGGTCCCACTCTGATCACTGTATACATTGGCTCTTGGATCTCTAAGGAGGTGCTAATTTGGCCTCTGCCTGAGGCTACCCAGCAGGAGCTATGGAGATATCTGCAGATTCCTCTTCTTTGTTTGGGGTTTGGAGGTGCCCAGATGAGGCCCAGCTGTGAAGCAATGCAAGCTGCTGTGGGGCCTTGGGCCTTCTTTTGGATGTTCTTGGTCTCTCTGACCCAGCTGTAGCTTGTTAGGTAATTTTAGATTGCGAAGGGGCTGGCCTTTCATATGCAAAAGCCTCTGTAGAAGTTTGGCTGGGGCGGGGTCTTAGGAAATCAACAAGGAAGAGCAAACAGCTATGGCTGATCCTCAGGCTGCCCTAAGAAGCCCCAGGTCTCAGTGTCCCTCAGTAATTGCTGCAAGCACCGCTGAGAGAAAGCTGCCCTCAAGTTCCTTCTGATGCCAGACAGTCCAGTTTCTCCCCATTAGAGTCTGAGTCCCCAGATACTCACCCAGAACTGGAGTTCAGAGCAGTCAGGAGCTTATGCCTCCTTCCCAATTGAAAAAGACGACCCCATCCTCAGTTGCCAGCCCTTTCGGAGCCCGCCTCCATACCTCTGCACTTCCGCACCTCTTCTGAATTTCAGTGTGCATTTCTCTTTCCTTCTAGTTGTAGAATTTACACTCAGCCAACCATCCTGTGGTTTTGGATGATGTCTGTTTTTTCTTTTAGTTGTAATTTTGAAGTGGTTGTGAGAGAGAGCAATTTCAGGTGTTTACCTATGTCACCATCTCGGTTTCTTCTTGAATTTTTTTTAAGTGAGAGGAAAGAAGAGAGAGAGAGAGAGAGAGAGAGAGAGAGAGAGAGAGAGAGAGAGAGAGAGAGAGAGAGATATTAATGTGATAGAGAAACATCAATTGCTTGCACCCCTCTCCCCTACACATGCTCTGAAGGGGGATTGAACCCATAACTTAGGTATGTGCATGACAAGAATTGAACCACAAACTTTTGGTGCATAGGACGATGCTCCAACCCACTGAGACACCCTGTTAGGGCCTCATTGCTTTTTATGAGTTTTCTTTGTTAACTTTTAAAAAAAAATATTTTTTATTGTTTTTTTTTTACAGAGAGGAAGGGAGAGGGACAAAGAACCAGAAACATCAATGCGAGAGAAACCGATCAGCTGCCTCCTGCACACCCCCTACTGGGGATGTTCCCCCAACCAAGGTACATGCCCTTGACCAGAATAGAACCTGGGACCCTTCAGTCCACAAGCCGATGCTTTATCCACTGAGCCAAACTGGTTAGGGCAACTTTTTTTTTATTGTTGTCTTTTTTCTTATTATAGTTGTCCCCACTCTTCCCTCCTTTACCTACCTCCACCCAGCACCATTACTCCCTCCCCTGGACTTCACTCACTATTGTCCTGTCTATGGACTATACATATATGTTTTTTGGCTAATCTCTTCACCTTCTCACCTTCTTTTATTCTGTCCCCTCCCCACTCTGACATCTGTCAGTTTGTTCTATGTCTCTGGTTCTATTTTGTTCATTATATTCTGCATGCTAGTGAAATTATATGACTTTTGTCTTTCTCTAACTAGCTTATTTTGCTTAGCACAATAATCTCCAGTTCCATCCATGCAGTCTCAAAAGGTAAGCTTCTTTTTTTTCTTAACAGCTGCATAGTATTCTGTTGCATAAATGTAACACAGCTTTTTTTATCCATTCATCTACTAATGGGCACTTGTGCTGTTTCCAGATATTGGCTATTGTAAATAACACCACTATGAACAAAAGAGTGCATATATTCTTTCTATTGGTGTTTTGGGATTTTTAGGATATAGTCCCAGAAATGGGATCGCTAGGTCAAAAGGCAGTTCCATTTTAATTTTTTGATGAAACTCCCATACTACTTTCTAGAGTGACTGCACTAATCTGCATTCCCACCAATAGTGCACTAGGATTCCCTTTTCTCCACATCTTCATCAGCACATGTTATTTGTTGATTTATTTATGGTAGCCATTCTGGCATGTGTGAGGTGATACTCCATTGTAGTTTTAATTATTAGTGACATTGATTAGTGACATTGAGCATGTTTTGATTAGTGACATTGAGCATGTTTAGTAATGATTAGTGACATTGAGCATGTTTTCATATGTCTATTGTTCATCTGTATGTACTCTTTGGAGAAGTGTCTATTTAGGTTCTTTGCTCATTTTTTTAAATGGATGGTGTATCTTCAGAGTGTTTTGTATAAGCTCTTTATATATTTTGGAAATTTATCCCTTAACAGATTTATGATTAGGAGATATTTTCACCCATACAGTGGAGAAATATTTTCTTTCTTTTCATTTTGTTGATGTTTCTTTTGCTATGCAGAAGCTTTTTAGTTGGATATAATCCTGTTTATTTGTGTGTTTTTTTCATTTGTTTACCTTTCCCTAAATGATATATGGACAACGATATTGCTCCCAGAGATGTCTGAGATTTTACTGCCCATGTTTTCTTCTAGGATTTTTATGGTTTTGTGAACTTACATTTAAGTCTTTTATCCATTTTGAGTTTATTTTTGTGTATGGTGTAAGTAGGTGATCTAGTTTCATTGTTTTTCCATGTACTTATTGAATTTCTCAACACCATTTATGGATGAGGCTTTCTTTACTACATTATATGCTCTTGCCTCCTTTTCCAAATACTAATTAATCATAATAGTATGGGTTTATTTGTGGATTCTCTGTTCTGTTCCATTGAGTTGTATGCCTGTTCTTGTGCCAATGCCAGGCTGTTTGATTATGATGGCTTTGTAGTATAGTTATATATCTGGTGTTGTGATTTCTCTAACTTTGTTCTTCTTTCTACATATTGCTGTGGCTATTTGAGGTCTTTTTTTCCATATAAATTTTTAGAATATTTTTTCTAAATCTTTGAAATATGCCATTGCTATCTGTAGGAATTGCTTTGAATCTATAGATTGCTTTGAGTAGTATAGACCTTTTAATGATGGCAATTCTACCAATCCATGAATACGGTATATACTTCCAATTGTTTGTATCTTCCTCTATTTCTTTCTTCAATGTCTTACAATTTTCTGAGTACTGATCTTTTAATTCCTTAGTTAAGTTTATTTCTTTTCTAGTTACTTTTTGTTGTTGTTGTTGCAATAGTTATTGGGATTGTTTTTTTAGTTTCTCTTTCTGAGAAATTTATTATTGGCGTGTAAAAACACCACTAGTTTCTGAATATTAATTTTGTATCCTGCAACTTTGCCTAATTAATTTATTAGATCTAGTAGTTTTTAAAATCTATTTTTATTGATTTCTGAGAGGAAGGGAGAAGGAAAGAGAGAGATAGAAATATTAGCGATGAGAATGAATCATTGATTGGCTGCTTCCTGCATGTGCCATACTGGGGATCCAGCTGACAATCTGGGCATGTGCCCTGACCAGGAATCTAACCTTGATTTCCTCGTTCATATGTTGACACTCAACCGCCAAGCCACTCCAGTCAGGCAGATCAGTAGTTTTTCTGTAGAGTCTTTAGGGCTTTCTATGTATAATATCATGTTATTTGTGAATAATGACAGTTTTACTTCCATCTTTACAACTTGGATGCCTTTTATTTCTTATCGTTGTTTGATCACTGTGGCCAGGACTTCTGTTACTATGTTGAATAAGAGTGGTGAAAGTGGACATCCCTATTTTGTTCCTGATCTTAAGGAAAATGCTTTTAGTTTTTGCCCATTAAGTAGGATATTGGCTGCAGGTTTGTCATATATGATTGTTATTATTTTGAGAAATGATCCCTCTATTACCACCTTGCTGAGATTTTTATCATGAATGGGTGATAGATTTTATTGAGTGCTTTTCTGCATCTATTAATATAATAGTGTGATTTTTTTATATTTCATGTTTTTTTTTATGTGATATATCATATATATTGATTTGTGAATATTTTACCAAACTTGTATCCCTGGAATTAATCCCACTTGGTCATGGTGTATGAACTTTTTAATGTATTGCTGGATCCGATTTGCTAATATTTTGTTGATAATTTTAGCATCTATGTTCATCAGGGATATTGGCTTATAATTCTCTTTCTTTGTAGTGTCTTTATCTGGTTTTGGGATTAGGGTAATGCTGACCTCACAGAACCAGCTTGGAAGTATTCCCTCCTCTTGAATTTTCTGGAATAGTGTGAGGAAGATAGGTGTTCTTTGAATGTTTGGTAAAACTTCCCTGTGAAGCTGTGCAGACCAGGGCTTTTGTTTGCTGCTTCAATTTCATCAGAAGTTATCAGCCTATTCAGGTTTTCTGATTCTTCCTGATTGAGTTTTGAGGATTCTATTTTTCTAGGAATATGTGCATTTCATCCAAGTTGTCCAGTTTGTTGAAATATAGTAGTTCATAGTATTTTTTTTTTAAATCATCTTTTGTATTATCTGGGGTCAGTTGTTACTTACCTCTTTCATTTCTAATTTTGTTTATTTGGTTAAAGATCTTCTCTTCAAATAGTGTTTTTATTGGTAACTTAAGGTGATTGTTCCCCAATTTAGTTGTAATTTTCAGTTTAGTTCTGGGAGAAATTGCAAGCAAGATCCACCTATTTTGCCACCATCTTGAACAACTTTCCCCAAGAATTAGCTTTTTAAGAATTAAATCACTGAGAGCTCTGCTTACCTTCCTGCACCTGGGGAGACTCTGACCTGCCCAGACTGTTCCTGCTCCCACTGCCTCTGTGTTGCCTGGCTCT
Organism: Murina feae; assembly: GCA_004026665.1. Taxonomy (NCBI): domain Eukaryota; kingdom Metazoa; phylum Chordata; class Mammalia; order Chiroptera; family Vespertilionidae; genus Murina; species Murina feae. The sequence goes on along the minus strand of PVJC01007756.1, from coordinate 20,488 downwards.
GTGGTTCTTGCTTTCACAGCCAAAACTTTTCCTAAGTGCTTTGCTGTGGAGTCATGTGAGGATATAACCCAATTTCCCCTCTCAGCTGGTTGAAGGGTGTCTGCCTGGCTAGCGGCCCAAAGGAGCAGAGCAGCTCGTACCTGGGTGTCTTTCCACATCCTTGGCAGCTAACAAACCTCACCAGACTCTCTGTTTCTCCTTGGCCTGCACACAGGCTGTTCACAGCATGGCTCCCCTCCTCTCTCCTCTGCCTGATAAATCCCTATCTGACCCTGGTGGAGTGTGGAAACTTAGCTGACCGATCACCATCAGCTCATCCTGTACTAAAGGCTATGTCTTCCCTCTGGTCCCCAGCATGTTTTTTTTTGGATTATCAAAGAACAGCGTGGTGCTCCTGGGATTGGAGCTCCTACATTATACACTTGTTAAAATATATGATGACAAATAAAAATGTATACATGCAAAGTGTATCATGTGATTACTTGATATACATATATACTAGTACATTGTAAACTAATTACTACGATCTGTTCAATGTATCTATCAGCTCACATAATTATAATTTTTTTGGTGTGTAGATGTTTGATATGTTTAAATTTCTAAAATAAGATCTAAAATAGCAAATGTTTGATATGTTTGAATTTCTTTATTCTTCAAATATACAATACGTATTATTTAACCATTGACAAACACACTATGCATTATGTCCCCAGAACTTATTAATTCAATTGTTAAGTACTGATTTAACACACTCAACATAATTATTAACCTGTTTGGGTATCTTCTTCCATAAATGTTATAAATAAGGCACTGACCATGTTACTTTTAAAAATTATTTTTAAATGAAATTTATTGGGGTAACATTGTTAACAATTTTAAGTAGGTTTCAAGTGTACATTTTTATAATACATGACTGGTATATTGTATTGTGTGCCCACCAACCAAAGTCAAATATATTTGACCATCTTTACCCTTTACTATCCCCTTACCTCCTTCCCACTGGAAACCACCATACTGTTGCCTGTGTCTGTGAGTTTTTGTTTGTTTTTCTTGTTTGTTCATTAGTTGCTTTCAGTTTTATAAAGTCAGACAGAAAAAGTCAAGAACAATTCTTTTTTAAAATGTCCTTCTTTGGTCTTTGAAAACCAACCAAAAGAGAACAAAACTGAACACATTCTCTCTTGAGATATTAAAATATTACCAGTCAGATTATGGTCATATCTAGGAACTCTTAGCCTTCATTTATTTAAATTGATAATACATATCTCTGATTTGTAAAGTAAAACTATTATGTGCAACTTATTAATATTTCCATGTTTAAGGGATATACTTTGCAGTCAACTTTACTTAAGCCTATAAGTAAATCTTATTAATTTCTCATGTATTTTTCTTGGACTTTGTATGAAATCTATCATCTTCCTCCTTTTTCCCATTTATAGAGGTCCATTTTTTCCATAATTGAGAGAAACATTATTATATTTAAAAAATCCTAATTTCACCATTCAAGAACACTTTGATGTGTTCCTATGTTTTATTTAAATGGTTAAGGATGAGTGCTGGTAGGCATGCAAAGAATGGTGATATATTAGAACTAACTATATGCAGGAAAACATATTATTACCTTTTCAGTCAAGGGAACTTCTAGTTAAATTTAATTCTTTATTTCATATGGTCCTATGGATCTCTAACTTTCTTGGTTTGATATGTTTGAATCTCTTTATTCCACATTTTTTATTGAGCATATATTGCATTTTTGTAAGTGATCCTTAAGATCTCTTTGAGGTATAAAATTCTATAATTCTATGATGTGTATGAGATACTACATTTTAGAGTATACAGATTGACATCCAGTATTCTGTAAGAATATTTTAAATTCTCATTTGAGGATGTTTTTAGTAATTTTTAGAGAGATGAAAGGGTGTAGGGAGAGAAACATCAGTGTGAGAGAAACACCATTATGTTGCCTTCCATATGTGCCCTGACTACAGATTGAACTCACAAACTAGGCATGCATCCTGTTGGGAATCAAATTCACAACCTTTTTGTGTTTGGGACAACACTCCAGCAAACTGAACCTCCTGGCCAGGACATGTTATAAAAAAATTTCAACATAGATTGCACAAAATCTAGTTACATAATGGATCTTAATTTAGTCATAATATTTTTTTCCTCTAATAGTTTAAATAGAAGTTTAAATATATAAATGTAATAATCTAAGTAAATAGTCAATTATACAATTAAAAATACACACACACTATCACACACCATATATATAAAAAATGTTTTGGTCTAAACTGTGAATCCATCTATTATTATTGCAAAAATCTTGAGAGCTTTTTTTTCTTTTTTTTAATAAAAACAATACAATACTTTTACAATTCTTTCAAAGTGTATTTTAAGTCTATTCTTTCAAACATGAAGAACACACAAATCAATCAATTTTATTAGCCAAGGAATTTTCTAATGCCTGAGCTGCCCTAGAAATTAACCTACTACCAGCATGTACACATTACAATTTAACTGAAATTTCTACCTGAGTTAGTTGATTAGTGTTTGCTAAATTAGGGCATCTATTTTATTTGGGTTGGCAGGCACATTTTCCTACACACCATGTGATTATGTGATTGACAGATTCAGTTGATGAAACTATAAGCAATCACTCCTTAATATCTCTTTAGCCTGAGCCACCCTCATTTTCCATCACTGTGCTTATTTTTGGTCACCTATCCTGGCTTCCCAAAATGTTCATGATGTTCACTAATAATACCAGAAGTTTGGAACCATCTGTGTACATTTCCTTGATTCACAGGAGTACTGATGATTTATACACCTTGTTCTATAAAAGATTGGATGAGAGAGACTAGAATGCCTTTTGTTCCAAATCACCATTGATAAAGCAATTCTAGTATTACAGTCCCTTCATCAGAATTTGGTAAGGATAAAGCTTAGTTAGTTGTAGTATAGTACCTAACAAATAACAAGCATTCAACAAATATATTGATAGATCAATTAGGTCAATTTATAAAAGATAGGTTTCTTTGGGAAAGACCTCTTCAATGCTATCAATGCTTACACAGTACCCAACATAGGATAACTTTGACAAAAAGTTCACGGTCTACAATAAATATTTATTCTGTAGTAGTAAGGAGGGATACTGCACCAAGTAGCAGGCATCTGATCTCACTTAGGTTTCTGTGCTTAACTTGCCTTATGATTGAGAGTTTGGAAACCTCAGTAGAGAAAGAGAAATGGTTTATGTAATTTCCATTGGCCTTCACTATAGCCACATGGGTTGCCATCTAAATCAACTTGCAGTTGACAGCAGCTACAAACAGAAGTGAATTGCCTGTATTCAGATCCAGGCAATTTTCATTCGTTATGACAATGAAATTAGGGAACAAAATATACCAGTAATCATAACAGTATTTTGCCTTAAAGTAGAAAACTTACAACCCTCTATTATGTCCCTGAAAGTATTTACGAATGACTTGAATTGGAACAGATTATTCTTTCCACAAAATACAATGAATGCTATTTCATCATGTCTTGTAAGGTTTTACAGTCTTCAAAAGTGTTAATGTCCAATGGTTGATTGGTTTGATGCCTGTGCTGGCCAACTCATATTTTTTAGGCTTACCAATTTCCAGGGGCAATTGCTGAAATTTCAGAGCATAAAGTATTTTAATATAGGAAAAGAAAGACCAAAAAAAGAATTTTGCCAAGGAACATATATCATCTATTTGGCCAGAGACATCTAACTGATGTGACATAAAGAAAAATGCTTCATATTAGTGTTTTGTTTCAAGACATATATAATCATAATGTCATTTCTGACTCCCTTTTCCCTGATTCTGACATGTTAGCTATATTCCAGTCAATAAATTATGGAAAGGCTGTTTCATTACCTGGCATTAGCTTCAGAAATACAGGCCATCCTCCTATATTTTGAAAGGAACATGAGATAGGTAGAATAATATTAATTTGATAGAGAAACACTCACCCAAATTCTTCCAACAAAATGGTCAATGCACCATATCATTACTTGTTGCCTGAAAGAGAGATTTTAAAAATCTCCACATGAACCTTTCTTACACTTCGATAATCTAACTCCTAACAAATTATACTGCTATAAAAGGAGTGACTACTTATGCTTCTACTAGGTACTATAAAGTGTCCAATTATGGGTCTAATTAGAAAGGAAGGGCAGAAAGTAATGGACCTTTATTTAGAAATGCTGTTATTCTCAGGACACTTTCTAAAGTGGTTTCTGTGTTTTGTTTTATGTATTACATTTATTGTACCTTTCTGCAACTTGCTCAGATTCATCTCAATAGGATAAACATCTGTCACATTTTGCATACAGCTTTAATTTGATTGTCCCTGACCCCTTAGGCAAACACAGACAGGTGGAAAACATACTGGCTATTTCACATGACATCTGTAATCACTTCAACCAGTCTTTTTTATGGCTTATCGCAGCATAGGAGGGCTGCAGAAACCAGTCTGCTTCTTTCTCTTTGTAACAGAGAGAACCAGGTGGAATTCTTCCCTCTCTTTGCTCGAGCAACTCTGAACACTTAACATTTACAAATGCTGGCTAAAGAGAACAGCTGCCTGGATGCAGGACTGGTCCTTACCAGTTAGAGGAAAAGAGAAAAAGTTTAAAATAAACAGAGTGTACCTTCTAATTAAGTAATTCTCTTTACTATGTAACTTCAAAGGAGTTTAGTAAATGAACATACACACAAATACATGCTCATGCACACACACATACACATGCACACATACACATTCATACACAAAATGTCTTTAGCAGCAATTTGATGTGATTAATGAGGCTGCTCTGGCACATCTTGAGAATAACATATTAGTTTCAGTTAATGACTCTTGCATAGCCTACTCAAAGAGCAATATATCCTTATTAAATGTTTCTAGCATAGAACTCAGAAAGAGTTTAAAATATCCTATGGTCACTGATCCTATTTCCCATATTGGTGAAGAAACATGCATGGAAATAGCCAGGACTGAGCAGAAAGTGATTACTATAGTAAAATATTAAATTACTATAGTAAAATAGGAATAGCTATTGTTAATTTTATTATTAAGCAAGACAAACGCACACACACACACACACACACACAGAAATACAGATGCTCTAAATGCTCTACATGACAATTCTAGACCATAACCATTATTTAAGTCAAGAAATCTTTCTTTGTACCTAAGTTTTTACTTTAATCCAAGTCAATTTCCTCTTGGGTAGGCAACAGGGGAAATGGGGAAAAATCGCTCAACTATTCTATTATATACACACTTCATATACTCAGGGGCAGTTGTTAAATCATCCTCCTGTCTTCTTTGCTATAAACTAAAGTTAAATCCTTTATTTGTTTTCATTGGAATTAATTCACAACTTTTAAAATGAGTTTTTATTATTATTTTAATTTTTCCTGGACCTTTTAATATTTTCAGTGTGTGAAAAAGACTACATCTATCACTTAGAAAATATTTAACATCTCCAGGGTGCATTTAAAAATGAAGATTCTTGGAAACTCCATCTACACAATTAAAAATCTGTGGTTAGTACCCTGACCAGGTGGCTAGGTCAGTTGGAGCATTGTCCTATACATCAAAAGGTTGTGGGCTCAATTACCAGTCAGGGCACATAAGTTGAGGTTGAGGGTTTGATCTCTGGTTGGGGTTCCAGTAGGGGGCAACTGATCAATGTTTCTCTCTCTCTCTTTCTACCCTATTTTCCATGTTCATGGGCTATACATACAAGTATATACATTCTTTGGTTTACCTCTTCTCATCCTCTTAACCGCATATCGAGGTATGTCAGTTTCAAAGCTTGTTTTGTTGGTCAATTAATTTGTTCATTAAATTCCACAAATAAGTTAGATCATGTGATACTTGTCATTCTCAGTTTGGCTTAACTTCACTTAGTATAATAATTTCCAGGTCCATCCATGCTGTCCTAAAGGTAAGAGACCCCTCTTTTTTACAGCTGCATAGTATTCCATTGTGTTTTTATCATTTTTATCCATTAATCTACTAATGGACACTTGGGCTGTTTCCAAATCATAGCTATCTTATATAATAAAGAGGTAATATGCTAATTGACTGCCATGCACTTGCACAAGATGGCCACCCTCATGTGGTCACAAGATGGCTACCACAAGATGGCCAGCAGGGGAGGGCAGTTGGGGGCGATCAGGCCAGCAGGGAAGTAGTTAGGGGGTGATCAGGCTGGCAGGTGGACAGGCAAGCGGTTGGGAGTCAGTAGTTCTGGATTGTGAGAGGGATGTCTCCTGCACACCCCCCACTGGGGATGTGTCCACAACCAAGGTACATGCCCTTGACTGGAATTGAACCTGGGACCCTTCAGTCCACAGGCCGATGCTTTATCCACTGAGCCAAATCGGTCAGAGCAGTACCGTGTCCTTTTAATCTGCTTGATAAGGTACCATTCCTACACAGATTGTGAAATATTTTAGTTGTTATTAAAGTATGCTCAGTATTTGAGTAAAACCAGAATCTAATAAATTGTAATCCACAGGTACATGAGTTGTCTGTCATCAAACTTCTAAATCCCTGTGGCTTGATTGAAAGTCATGAGGAATAGGAGGAAAAGTGATAAAATTGGCAAGTGGATCAAGGAACAAAATCCAAGAGAATTTCTGATAACAGAGAAATGTTCATCAGGATTCAAGGATAGAAATGAAGGTCAAATAGAAAAAAGGATGCTGCCTCAAGAATTAAGAGTTCAATTGGCTATTTATTGCAAGCTGATCATGTTAAGAGGCAGTTAGATATAAAGACTTTATTGAGAGAAGCCAGGCCTTAGAAAAATCTCAGTCATTAAAAATAATTAAATGAAAATAAGGCAGGCCATATAGTTTAACTTCTTTCATCATAGTCTATTCCCTGAGATTCCCAGTACAGAATTTCTAGGAATTGAGGTGATAAAGTAATGCCACTCTCATGCTCCTGCATCATGCAGAAAGTTTCCCAGAGGAGTAATATTTGGGAACTCAGACAAACAGTGATCTGCCCAGAGCTAAATTAAGTCCTACAGTGTCCTCAAAGCAACGACTTAAAATAACCATATAGTTTGTCTTAAACAAAATGTCTCTAAGCAGCTAAAACTTTTCAAAGGAGTCTGTCAGGATGTAATAGATCCTTCTCTGTGGCTATAGAAAGTAGGCCTTTGAGAAAATAAATTGGATCATTCTAGATAAAAACTCCAGTTTGCCCATTAGAAGTTAACCTCCAGAAACATTAACGACCCATTACATTTTCACCACTAAATGAATGCTTTATTATACATCTGCATTTGTTCTTCTCTTTGCCCTCAACAGATATATTTTTTTTTCCTTCTTGCATGTTAAAATGTTTTCAGTGGTGTTTTGGACTCTTCAGCAATGTAAATGTCAACCTCCTGCTCCCTTTATTTCTTCTTGATAAATAATGTTATTCTTACAATAGGAAATAGAATATATTATCATTAAACACTATCTATCCAGCCTCCTTCCTTATAAAGTTACTAGGGGCCCAGTGCACGAATTCATGCACCTTGAAAAAAACTGTAGGCCATGAGGCTGAAGTGGCTACAGGGGTGGGTTTCGGCCCATCTTCCATGCCTCCACAGGGCCCCTCCCACTGTGGCCCTTGGTCCCATCTGCTGGCAGCCCCACTACTGCTACTGCCACTCCCACACGCTGATGGCACTAGCCCTACTTGCACCCACTGATGGTGCAGAGTGATTGAGGCTGGTGTCAGAAGTTGGTGTGAGTGGGGCCAGCACTGTCAGTGGGTGCGAACAGTGACTGCTGCTCCAATTGCCTCTCAGGAACAGGGTGAGGTGGAGGAGCCCTCAGGGGCAATTGGGGCAGGCAGCTGCTGCTGGCACCTGCTGAATGCACTGAGAGATCAGGACTGTTGCCAGACACTGGTAGCAGGTGCGAGCAGGGGCTCTAGAGCTGGCTGCGGGTGTAAGCAGGACTGGCGTTGACAGTGTGTGCGAGCAGGGCCATCGCCATCAGTGGGTGCCAGTGATGGCTGCTAGCCCCAGTCACCCTTCAGGAGCAGGGGGAGGTGGAGAATCCCTGAGGAGCGATCAGGCCTGGAAGCTGTCGCTGGCACCTGCTGATGGCGTTCAGCAATCAGGGCCAGTGCTGGGCGCTGGCAGTGGGTGCAAATGGCAGCTCTGGTGCCAGTAGCAGGTGCAAGCAGGGCAAGCGCTGGAAGCAGGCATGAGCATCAGGTGAGACTGTGACACAGAGGAACAAAGAATTTTCAGTAATCACCAGAGGCTTGCCCTGATGATAGCAACTGAGACCCTGCCTTGGTCTGGTGCCCCCACTCATCTGCTCCACTATCCCACCATGGCCAACACCTGCCATGTTCTGCGCATGCTCCCTAGTGGTCAGTGCACATCATAGAGACAGGTTGTTCAGTTGTTTTGCTGTTCGGTCTATTTGCATATTAGAGTTTTATACATATAGATGGGGCCATTTTATATATTTGGAAATTCTTAAAGACACTGCTTTCTATTAAAATACTTTATATATATATATGTATAAATAGATAGATATAGATATATAAAATCTGTGAAGAATTCACTAAAGCATAAAACACCATATACTGAAAAGCTAAAAATCTTATCAAAATGCACATAATGATGATTAATATATATAATTTCTTCTATCAATTGTATCACCATCTTCCAAATATAGAACATATGTTGGCATAAACTTTAGTACATCTCAGCTAAGTTTGAAATCTAGCTTTGAAACATTGCTCAGTATTAATTCTCAAAGATATGTTGTTAGGCAAGTATGTGAGGAGTGGCAAGTACAGAGCAAAGCTTTGACTACTCGAAGTGCTCCTACAGAGATGATTTGTGGTTTCTTGATTGGGCAATTGCATGAATGGTGACACTGAGAAGGGAGGAAATAAAGAGAAGTTGGTACAGCATGTTAATGAAAGACCCATCATTCTATTATCCAAGCACTTGTTCATTGTCTATAGGATACAAGGTTGAGGATATAACAGTGAGTCATACATCTAGCTATAGGTCCACTCTCAAGGAGCTTACAGCCTTGGCTAATCACACAGGAAATGATTTCTTCTGTAGTAGAAATTCCATAAAGTTTTAGAATCTAAATCACACATTTATAGTCATCAATTTTTAATAAAATTGCAGCTGCATATGCTTCCTATTAGGATCCTCTGACTCTAAATTCTCTGGCCTGAATAACTTCCCAACAAAAGATTTGTATAACTTTTGATGTGGCAATTTTTTATTTCTAATAAATCTGTCTATGATATTACCTTTAGCATTACCAGAATCTTAGTCTGCTGTATCCTTTCTCTTGCTATCTGCACAGGTTTTGATACTACTGTGATCCATTCTTTTCAACTGACTTTCTCATGTTTTCTCGCAGTGAGTCTGGATAAAAACCTGCTTTGGCCTATGCAATGTGCTCAGTCCTCTGCTCCCAGCCAGGTGCTGTCGCCTCTGCTTTTGGGTACTGGATGGCAGGTACACCTCTTTTATACCATCATTCATAGACTCCAGAGCTTTAGCACCACATACAGCTGTGGCTTTAGGAACTTCCCTTAGGCCTGACCTACTTCTCTGCTTGCTCTTCAACATACACTCCAGGTTTTCTAGTTGTCAGTGTTCATTCATTTATCAAACACACATTGAGCTAATACTAGTCATTGTGTGTGCTCTGGGTAGTCAAAGACTAATGTGATGCAGTTGCTGTTGTAAAGGAACTTAGAATAGAAATACAGAGAAGCCAAGTGACCATTACAACAGTGTGCAATGAAAGCTAAAGAAGACATACAAATGGCCAACAGATGGATGAAAAAATCTCAATTTCACTGCCTATTAGGAAAATGCAAATCAAAACTACAGTGAGAATACCTGTTAGAATGATTATTATCAACAAGACAAGTAATAACAAATGTTGGAAAGGTTGTTGAGAAAATGGAACCCTCACTCATCACTGGGGGGAATATAAACTGGTACAGTTGCTATAGAAAACAGTATGGTAAAACAGTAATTATTCCTAAAATAATTAAGAATAGAGTTAACATGTAACCCAATAGCACTTCTTCTGGATACGTACCCAAAGATTTGAAAACATTTGTTTGCACATATATGTACCCCTATGTTTATTGCAGCATTATTCATGGTGGCCAAGACATAGACACAACTGAAGTGTTCATTAATGTATGATTGGACAAAGAAGTGGTACATATATACAATGGAATACTACTCAGCTATAAGTAATGATGAAATACTGCTATTTGTGACAACATGGATGGATCCTGAGAATATTATACTAAGCGAAGTCAGACAGGAAAAGTCAAGAATCAAATTATTTCACTCCTAAGTTGGATATAAAACTAAAAGCAACAGGTGAACAAACAAATAAACAGAAATTCATAGACAGAGACAACACTGTGGTGGTAACTAGAGTAAAAGGGGGTTGGGGAGAGGTAGTAAAAGTTAAAAGGAGTCAGATATATGATGACAAAAGGTGATTTGACTTTGAGTGGTAAACACACAATGAAATGAGTGGATAATGGATCATAAAACTGTACACTTGAAACTTATATAGTCTTATTTACCAATGTCACCCCAATAATTAAAAAAACAGAAATATAAAGATCAAGGACTGAACACAGATAGAGAACATATTCTGGACTTCCCAGGTGATGGGAGACAAATCACAGAAGGCTTATCAGGGCAGAGATAAATAGATTAAACCATAGGGTTCGAGTAGAAGCTACTCATGAAAGCGGTATACTGGGAGAGTGGAGTTGAGGAAGGGATGATGATGTTAGGGAGAAAAAGAGGATAGGAAGGGAAAGCAGCAAATATAAATGTCAGGATATAAGAGAGAGCAAGTTCATTCTAAAATTGCAGAAGTGTGTGCATTAGTTCTGTGAAAAGTGAGAGTAGAAAGAAAAGACTAGATAGATCAAGGGTTCAAGTCAAGATGTGTATGTTTGTGTGTCTTATCACCACTTGCTGCCTTATATGAAGGACTCACTGCCAGCTATAGTTTTCTGCACTGAACCTAATATCTGACATTTCTATATTCTCTCATTGTTCTCCAACATCACTTATATAATTTCCTTTATTTTAATAACTACACACACATGACTAGAGATGTGTTTTGAAATGTAGGTTTATGCCAGGTCACAGAGTGTCCTGTAACTTCCATATGCCACACAGAACATTCTAGGTGCCTTCAATGGTAAAACAGTGAGTATTTTCAATGTTTGGATAAAGTTACAACTGCTATGTTTTATAAGGTTGACAAAATGAGATATTAATTGGTGAGGGGTGAAATCCAACGGCTAAAGCTGTTGAAGGCCATCTCATGTAGTGACTGAGAACATGGACTCTGTGGGCTGACTGGTGGGTTTGAATTTATTCCTTCGCATATGAGGGAGATGGTCTGGGAAAATCACCTCACTTCTTTATACCTCAAAGGAGGGATTATAATGGGAATAAATATTTCAAAGCATAGTTGTGAAGATTAAATAAATTAATACAAGTAATGCACCTGTAATGATGCTAGACACATGGAATCATCCAAAATATATTACTTTATTATGTCATCAAAGTACTCCATGATGATAAAGATCCATGTGGCACACAATGATTCATTTTAAAAATAATTCCTTTAAAACTGTATGTATGTAGTAATTTATGTCTGGTTACTTGAGATTGGTATTAGCTTTATGTTTGTATAGTTTCCTGGGGCTGCCATAGCAAAGTAATAAAAACCATGTGGCTCAGAACAACAGAAATATATTCTCTCACTGTTCTGGAAGCTAAAAGTCTGGAATCAAGGTGTTAGCAAGGCCTTTCTCTCCCTGAAACCTAGAGGGGAAGGGTTCTTTTTTTTTTTCTCTTTCAGCTTCTGGTATCCTCAAATGTTCCTTAGCTTGTGGAAGTATAACTCCAACCTTATATGGCATTCTCCCTAAGTCTCTTCACATGTTTTCCTCTGTACTTGTCTGTGTGAAATTTCCTTCTTTTTTCTTATAAGGACACCTGTCATATTGGATTAGGGCCCACCCTAATGAACTCACCTTAACTTGATTATATCCACAAAGATTCTCTTTCCAAATAAGGACACATACTGAGTTACGTTAGGGCTTCAACATATCTTTTTATGGGGAACATAATGAAACGCCTATCATTACTTCTGTTATTATAGAGTATTCATTTTCATAAATTTTACCAGTGAGGCTGAAATTTAATAAATAAACAGTGTTGTCACAAACCAAAAGTAGTGCATGTTTTTATTAATATAGGGTTATTTTCCATATTTATTGATTTAGAATTAGAAAACAATAAAAGACATTTTAAATAAGAAAGTAGTGAAGAAAATTAATGAATTTATTTTATTTTCATCTGTCAAAAAAAAAAACAAATTTAATTTTTGTTATCTATTATTTAAATATGAGTGCAACCAAAATATTGCTACAGAATTTTGGTAGAAGCTAAAAAGTAATAAAAACACTATGATAGAGAAAAATATTAGATCTGAAATGAATAAGGGGATTTTCAAAATTACTTTCCCTTTTAGAGAATTAATCTTGTGAGCTGCTTTTCCATGAGAAACATGCCAAATCTAATCTAATAAAAGAGAAACATGCAAATTGACTACACTGCCACTATGCCCCAAGCCACGCCCACCAGCCAATCAGACTGACTATATGCAAATTAACCCAACTAAGATGGCAGCCACAACCACAGTGCTGGAGCAAGCAAGAGTCTTGGTTGCCCCTATGATAGAAGAAGCCAAACGTCCCACCTTCCCTGGCCGGCTGAGGCCTCCACTCAAAGCAACAAAGTTTCAATAATAGAAGATAAATAAACCCAGATACCTGCTTCCAGCCATCCTTACTGGGAGCTTGGGTTGCTGGGGGCCTTGGTCAGCTTGCAAACAGCCATCAGCCACTCAACCAGGCTGGCCAGGCATCCCAGCGGAGAGCCCCACCTTGCAAGAGGTGCAGTCAGTCTGAAAACGGCCCTCAGCCCCTCATCTAGGCTGGCCAGGCACCCCAGTGGGACCCCCACTCTGATCCAGGATACCCTTCAGGGCAAACCAGCAAGCCCCCACTCAAGCACCAGGCCTCTATCCTATATAATAAAAGGGTAATATGCAAATTGACCCTAACAGCAGAATGACTGGGAATGAATGGACACTATGACACACACTGACCACCAGGGGACAGATGTTCAATGCAGGAGCTGCCCCCTGGTGGTCAATGCACTCCCACAGGGGAGCTCTGCTCAGCCACAAGCCAGGCTGATGGCTGACAGCACAATGGTGGTGGTAGGAGCTTCTCCTGCCTCCTCAGCAGTGCTAAGATGTCCAACTGCAGCTTAGGCCTGCTCCCCACTGTCAAGTGGACATCCCCCAAGGGCTCCCAGGCTGTCAGAGAGATGTGTTACTGCCAGGTTAGGCCCAATCCCGTGGGGAGTGGGTTTAAGCCGGGAGGCAGACATCCCCAGAAGGGTCCTAGACTGAGAGAGGGCACAGGTTGAGCTGAGGGACCCAGCCAAGTGCACAAATTTTGTGCACCAGGTCTCTAGTCTAACCTAATAAAAGAGTAATATTAAATTTGACCGTTTCTTTGGGATGCTTAAGCCATGCCCACCAGCCAATCAGAGTGACTGTATGTAAATTAGCCCAGCCAAGATGGCAGAGACCACAGCCCGGGAGAAGCCACACACCGGGGTCCAGCAGGGCAGACAGAAGACCTCTGTCTTGCAGGCCACAGCCACAGGTGGGAGGAGCAAGCCAGCTCATGGCTGTGGTCTGGATCGAGGCCTCGCATGAGGGGTCAACCCATGGCGGAGATCTGGATCATGGGGCAGACAGGAAGGGATAAGCTCTTCCCTTCTGCCCCGCGATCTAGGTGGCAGCCGAGGGGCAGGAGCAGCCAGCCAGCCCTGGGGCTGCGGCCTGGAATCAATCGCAGGGCACACACACACACACACACACACACAGAGGCTAAGCTTCTGTGTGTGTGCCCCGTGGCTGGCCCCGGCACTGCAGCTGCAAAGCTGGAGCACCTCCATCTCTGGATCATCCACCCCTCCATTCGGGGACCTGCCAATGGCACAGCTTCTGTCTCCCCTGGACCACAGTGTGAGCTCGCTTCTCCTGCCCCTCGGTTGCTGCCTGGATCATGGGGCACACAAAGCTTAGCTCCATCTGCCCTGCAATCCAACCATGCCACAGTCTCAGGGCTGGCTGGCTGCTCCCCATAGAAGCTTTAATGAGGGAAGGAGGGCTGCTCCGTCTCTCACACATACACCGCCTCCTGGGCCCACTCTCTCGTTGGCTCCATTTTCTCTGCCACAGGGGCAGTGGTCTCCTATGAGAGGCCCCCATCTCCCTTCAGAGCTGGGGTGAACCTGCAGGAGTCAGGAGATGGAGAGATGGGCGGGGGGGTGGTGGAGGGAGTAGCAGCCAGGAAGAGTTGGGGGGTAAGTAACCAGGTGGGGGAGGAGTGGAACAGGATGGAGGGAAGAACTTTATAAAAGAGTCAGTGGACAGCAGAGTTAAAAAAAGAGAATGTATGAATGAACTGTAGGGCCTATAATGAAAACCAAGTATAGTTGTGTACTGGGGACAGATTTTAAAAGTAGAAGTCAGAAAAGAAAAAAAGATAAATAGTAGTGGATAATTAGGCAGGTAGATAGATAGGTATTAAAACAGTGGAAGAATGTATGGCAAAGGTAGGATGAGAGAAAAAGAGGGAGGGAAGAAAAGTTATAAAGGGGGATCTGGTAGAGCTTAAAAGGAGAATGGGAAGAAGGAAGGAATGGGGGAGGGAGCAAAGCAGGTCAGAGGGAGGAAGTGAAGAAAAAAATTAAGGTGGGAAGGAAGGAAAAGGGGAGGGTGGGTATGGGTAAAGATAAAGAAAAGAAGGAATGTGGGAAGGGAAGGAGGGTAGTAGAAAAATGGGAAGAATGATGATGGATAAGAAGTAGGAAATAAGGGGGAAAGAAAAGATTATAAATGATGAGTCAGTAGTAAAAGTGTTACATAAAGGAGAAAAATTGTGTGAGAGGGAGAAGCCAATAAGGAAGTCAAATACAATTGTGTGTGAAGGGGATAAGATTAAATAAGAAAGTTAATAGGGGTGACCAGGCCAGCAGGGGAGGGCAGTTAGGGGGATCAGGCAGGCAGGCAGGCAGGCAGAGAGGTTAGGGCAGGCAGGCAGGTTAGTGGTTAAGAACCAGAGGTCCTGGATTGTGAGAGTCCCCATATTGGAGAGGGTGCAGGTCAGGCTGAGGGACCACCCCCCCTGCCCCCATGCACGAATTTCATGCACCGGACCCCTAATCTAATATAATGTGTAAGGAGAGAATTGGGTAGGCCATATACTCATCACATTCTCTTGTACATAAAAAATAATGTAGTGGTACTTATACATTAATATCCACATTTTTCATATTAAAACTCCATTGATGAAAACTAGAGGAGGAAAACAGTAACAAGAAATTTTAAATATAAATTCATAATGATATTTAACACTTGGAAGACATTTTTTAAAAGGATCACTTTTCAATTTGTAAGGTTTGTAGAACAAGAAGGGGAGTAATTATATTTAGATATTAGGACATGAAAATAATGAATAATAAAGTCATTGAAAAATAATTTTACAAAAGGGAATAGTTAGTGCTAAGAGATTAAAAAATCTAAATTAACCAAAGTTTTCTTCTTATACTACATTACACTCATACTATATTGATTTTTTTTTTTTACATATGAGAGAAGGGTAGAGAAATTGGAAATGAAACTAATGATAGCTTTATCAGATATGATCCAAATGTTACTTCATGTCAAATAAACAAACAACCACAAGTGATGCTCAATAAATAAACAGGACAACATTTTTTGACAGGTTATTAAAACTCATGTTGATGATTATCTGAAAAATGACAATAGTTAAAAACATTTTTTAAATCATAAAAAAATTAGACATAAGACAGATGAGGAAGTGCTATTGGCCTAGCTTTTTAAAAGACAAAGAAAGGTTATGAGCAAAATATGCAATCTACAGGAGATAGACTTTAAAAAAGGCTTTCTCTGAAGAATTGAATATTGGCTGCCAGCAAATTAATTTGATACCATCAGAAAATAATGTTCATGTTGAGAATAAATAAAAATGAAAAGAGAGAAGGAAACAACAATTTTAGTAGGCATTTATTATATGAGGCACTTTGTAAGTGCTATCATAAGGAATCTTTATAAGAATTTTGTGATCATCAGTTTATGTTGTTCATTATATTCCATAAATGAGTGAGATCATGTAAGGGGGAGAGATCAACCAAAGGACTTGTATGCATGCATATAAGCCTAACCAATGGACATAGACACCAAGGGTGTGAGGGCATGAGTGGGGGGAGAGTGAGGGGGCAATAGGGGGATAAGGACACATATGTAATACCTTAATCAATAAAGAAAAAAAATTAAAAAAGTAAAAACAAAACAAAAAAATGACTTTTGTGAGATACATGTTATTCTCAGTTGACATGTGAGGAAAAGAAAGTGTAAGTAATGCTTCTTGTTACATAATCAGTGAGTATGTAACTCACTAAATGGCATTGAAATACCTTCTCAGAGTCTGAGCCTTTCCTACTATCACCTAAAAAAATCCTCAAGAGCCCTAACCGGTTTGGCTCTGTGGATAGAGCATCGGCCTGCAGACTGAATGGTCCCAGGTTTGATACCGTCAAGGGCATGTACCTTGGTTGTGGGCACATTCCCAGTGGGGGGGTGTGCATGAGGCAGCTGATTGATGTTTCTCTCTCATCGATGTTTCTAACTCTCTGTCCCTCTCCCTTACTCTCTGTAAAAAAGTCAATAAAATCTATTTTTAAAAAATCATCAAGAACAAAACTTTTTTCCAAAACATATGTAACAATGTTACCTTTTCCACCCAGAAAAATTTCTGAGGGCCTAGAAGCTTTTGTCAACTATTCCTCAAGACAGCAGCTGCTTGTTCTAGAAAATGGAAGTCTATAAGCTTTTGAATAAAGCAGAGCACGTTAGCATACCAAATGACATGGAGAATACACTTGATTAATGCTGTTGACTAGAAAGTATTTTCCTTTCAACATATCATTGAAATGGCAAGTCCACAAATATTGTTGTCACTCTCAGACTGGGCACAAGACCCTGCATGTGGGCCTGCTGAGGAAGAATCTAAAGCCTTTCAGAGAAGCTTTACAAATCAAAGTACTAAAATCACACTAGTTCCTCCCATAGATTCTAGCTTCCCTTCCTCTGCAGCTTCATTAGCCCTTTGTACGCCATAAGCATCTATAGACGCAAACGTCGCATATCAATCAACTCCAGTGGCCCAATTTTAAAATCAGACTTGTTAGTGACGTCTCTGGGTTTGTAGAGAAAATTATGGTAACTTAAATTCGCAAATATTCCAGCGCCTATGGAAGAAATGGGGATAGTTTCCGTTCCGGACACGCGGCCGTTAACTGGTTAACCACAGACCCCATAATTTAAGATTTTCCTCAGAGTCCCATTTCAGTGTTCCTTCCCTTTCTCCTATGTGGGTTTGCCTTATCTTTCTATGAAATTAGTTCATGAGCTCAGTCCACCCCTGCTCTTTTCAAACGGTTAAGTGGACACAATTTCGGTAACGCACTTTAAGGAAAAATGGCCTTATTCGTACTCAGATAATTTTGAAAAAAGTCTATGGTTTTACTATTTGAGTATGTCAAATGTAAATTTATTGGAATCAAAACAATGAGAGAAGAAATGAAAATAAAGGGACTGTGAAAACACATTTATTATGATTAAATTGTTATTCCAATTCTAGGGAACTTAAAGTTCATGGCAAACCTTTTAAGACTACTTAAAGCCAGAAGTGTCAAGGTATGAGGAGATATAGATGAAAAGCTTTTACCAGAATTAATGGCAAAGGCTTCGTGGTCATAGGTGAAACAATTTAAACACTTAACTGTTTCCCTATTTTTACATATATAATTGCTATGGTAGCCAGTCTCCGGGAAGTTGCCTAAGGACTCTTTTTTTCTGAGTATTCATGCCTATCTATTCAGGCCTGATTAGAGTAACCGAGAGAGAATACTAGAAAAGTGACGCATAACCTTTAGGGTTGCGTTGTAAGAGGCATTGTAGTTTCTTCCTTTGCCTCTTGCTTTGCTTACTCTGGGACAAGTCAGCTCTCATGGCATGAAGACAATAGAACAGCCCCAAAGGAAAGGAGTCAACTTGTAGTTTTGAGATTAAAACAACTTGGAAGTGGCTCTGCTAGCCCCAGACAAGCTTTCAGATGACTGGAGCTCCAACTACCATCAGACTGCATCCTCAGGCTTCTGGTACCTTTCTGAATTCCTGACCTGCATGAACTGTTAGAGATAACAAACATAATTTTAATCACTAAGTCTGGAATTATTTTTTTATAAAGCAATAGATAATACAATTGGGTAAAGTGATACATCAATTAGACAAAAAGAAAAAAATCTCAATTTGTTACTTTGAAACATCTCAAAGCCATGTTTTAAATAATCTATAATAATTTAATCTGAGAAAAATAATTGAAAATTATTATGTGGTGGCTAACAAGTTATTAGTGATAAATTAGGAACAGAACAGAAATAACATCACATTCTGAAAACTCCTTAGAATTTGATAGTTGGAATACTATGTCAGACTATTTAAAAAACTATCCCACAACAATAAAACAAAACTCATAGATTTATCTAATCACCAAAAAATTAAATGAGCCATACTAGGTGCTAGCCACTGTGTTAGGCACTAGAGACAAAGTAACAAATGATAGATGATACAGCTTTCTCCATGATGTTCACATCAACATATCAAAGAACTTTAATGATCAATTAAAATTAACAAGACCATTAATTTACTTTTTTATCATCTATAATACAAATGATAGTCAGTAAACAGTTTTGTTTTATTTGTTTTTTTCAATTCCACTTGTTCTAACAAGGGGCCAATTGGTTTTTCAGTAGTACTGAGAGAAGGAAAATGAGTAATAATTTAAAAATTCCTTTTTTAATTTAAAATCTTTATTGTTTAAAGTATTACATATGTCTCTCCCCCCCCCCCCATTGACCTCCCCCCAGCCAGTCCCACCTCCCAGCACACACCCTCATGCCCCTACTGTCTGTGTCCATTGGTTATGCTCATATGCATGGATGTAAGTTCTTTGGTTGATCTCTTACCCTTCCTCCCCTGCCTTCCCTCTGAGGTTGGTTGGTCTGTTCTATTCCATGCTTCTATGACTCTGGTGAACTGGTTTTTGTTCACCAGTTTAAGTTATTCATTATATTCCACAAATGAGTGAGATCATGTGATATTTATCTTTCTCCAACTGGCTTTTTTCACTTAGCATAATGCTCTCCATCCATGCTGTTCTGATTGGTAAAAGTTCCTTCTTTTTTATAGCAGCATAGCATAGCATTCTGTTGTGTAGATGTACCACAGTTTTTTAACCCACTCATCTGCTGATGGGCACTTAGGCTGTTTCCAAATCTTAGCTACTGTAAATTGTGCTGCTATGAATATAGGAGTGCATATATCCTTTCTGATTGGTTTTTGATTTCTTAGGATATAATCCTAGAAATGGAATTACTGAGTCAAATGGGAGTTGCATTTTTAATTTTTTGAGGAAACTCCATACTGTTTTCCACAGTAGCTGTAACAGTCTTTATTCCCACCAGCAGTGCACGAGGGTTCTTTTTTCACCACATCCTCACCAGTACTTGTCTTTTTTCGATTTGTTGATGACAGCCATTCTGACAGGTGTGAAATGATACCTCATTGTCATTTTGAATTACCTCTCTTGGATGATTAGTGACTTTGAGCATGTTTTCATATGTCTCTCAGGTCTTCCTTATGTCCTCTTTCTGAAAGTGTCTATTTAGGACGGTTGCCCATTTTTCGATTGGATTGTTTATCTTCCTTTTGCTAAGTAGCATGAGTTCCCTGTAAATGTTGGAGATTAAACCCTTATCAGAGATAACATTGGCAAATATCAGTAAAGGTATTACTACTACATATGTCTGATATTTTGCTGCCTGTGGAGTCTTCTAAGATTTTTATGGTTTCCCGTGTTATGTTTAAGTCCTTTATCCATTTTGAGTTTATTTTTGTGTATGGTGTAAGTTGGTGGTCTAGTTTCATTTTTTTTCCATGTATCTGTCCAATTTTCCCAACACCCTTTATTGATTCCATTGTATGTTCTTGACTCCTTTGCCAAATATTAATTGAGCATAATGGCTTGGGTCTAGTTCTGGGTTCTCTGTTCTGTTCCATTGGTCTATATGTCTGGTCTTGTGCCAGTACCAGGGTGTTTTGAGAACAGTGGCTTTGTAATATAACTTGAAATCTGGTATTGTGATCACTCTAACTTTATTCTTTTTTTT
>PVJC01007755.1:38575-50572 GCA_004026665.1 Murina feae | reverse complement strand
AAAGAGTAAGCGTGAGCAAGACTTCAGAACGTCATCCCAGGACACCACTCTCTGGGGGATGGGGCTGGGCTGGGCTGGACTAGATCTTTAAGACATCCTGGGAAAGAGATATTGCTCTGCAGCATTAAAGGCACATTTCTTAAAAGTCTTATAGACAGCCCTAACCAGTTTGGCTCAGTGGATAGAGCATCAGCCTGCGGACTCAAGGGTCCCAGGTTCGATTCTTGTCAAGGGCATGTGCCTTGGTTGCGGGCACATCCCCAGTGGGAGGTGTGCAGGAAGCAGCTGATCGATGTTTCTCTCTCATTGATGTTTCCTAACTCTCTATCTCTTTCACTTCCTCTCCGTAAAAATTCAATTTAAAAAAAATATATATATATATTTTAAAAGCCTTATAGACATATAAAGACCCTTAAAGATCATTTGTGGAGTGACTGCAAAATTTACCCCCCAAATTTGAGGAAATCTCCATGTATATAATTTAGCAGCCTTTGGTTCTCTATGTCACTGTTTGTTAAAGTAACCTACAGACCCTCGTTATCAGAATCTTCTAGGGTGTGGTTCAAAAATGCTGACTTCAGAGCCCCACCCCAGATCTACCAGGCAGATCTCTGGGCAGTGGAGCCTGAAATCTAGTTTAATACACACCAGCAAGTCTGAAACCTGTTAGCTTCTGAGAACCATTTCTCCATATTCTGCCATTAGTCATCTATGAAGGAAAGTGGACAACACTGTCAGATATGTAGAGAATTCCATTTTTAATACACCACTCAATATATATTTGTATTTCCTACTATGTGTCAGTCAATGAGTCTAGTCCCATAGATCGCAGTTGAACGGTAAAGGGCATATCTGTCATAGTGAGGATCAATTCATTTTCCTTGGAAAAGTTGCATCAGTGAAGATGTATTCAGCTACAAGTCATCTAATATCCAACCAAAAGCAGCTTTAAATTATAGATATTTAAACATATATTAAATAAAAACATATAGAGGGAAATAATTCTGGGATTTGATGAGCAGTCAACAGCATCATCAAGACTCTTGCCCACTTAGCAGGCTACCAGAGGGGAGCAAATGTCACTATCTTTGTCTTAGACATATTATTTCTTTTAATGAAACCTGAGATCACATTAGCTTTTTAGGGGGGAGTGAGGGTGTAGAGGCAGTCATATCAATTCTGATTCAAATGATGCCAACTACAAGTAATACTCTTAGTTTTATTTTCAGATATGCTTCTTCTAATCCACTTCACTCTAACATGCATTTTGTGCAGATTTGGTTTTATTTTGCTGCAATATTTTGTAATATTTCCCATTATGATCCTCTGCAAGGCATCGTTATAGAAAAGGACTCACCCTCCTGCAAAGCTGCACAGAAGGTAACTACAGCGCAGTGCTTCAGGCAATCATTCCATTGACCCACACAAAGGAGTCGGGAGCAATGCCCAGTGCTCACACAGGCTCAGGGGTCATGCCTGTTCCCACCAGGCAGACGGAAAACAACACCATTTATAGGGCATTTGCAAGGTGGTCAGGAAGGGCTTGCCTCAATAGTGGGAAATCATTACCCCAGACTGAACACTGCTCTGGTTCTACCTAACAAATCTTAAAAGCAAGACTCTAAAGGGTTAAACTGTTTTTATGTTACTTACTAGTAAGTGCATTCCAGAACAAAATAAAGAATATAGGGAGCCCTGGCTGGTATGGCTCAGTTGGTTGGAGGATCATCCCATACATGGAAAGGTGACGGGTCCAATTCGCAGTCAGGGCACATACTCAGGTTGTGGGTTCGCTTCCCAGACCGAATGGAATGAGTACAGCAGGCAACCAATCGATGTTTCTCTCTCATATCAATGTTACTTGCTTTTGCTCTCTCTCTCTCTCTCCCCCTTCCTCTGTCTAAAATGAGTAAAAATTATATCCTCAGGTGAGGATTAAAAGAAAAAGAATATAGGAATGCAAAAATATCCAGCAACAATAAAGTAAAATTCACAATGTCTTATGTCCAAAGATTACAAAGCTT
The DNA here is from genome assembly GCA_004026665.1 of Murina feae. Taxonomy (NCBI): domain Eukaryota; kingdom Metazoa; phylum Chordata; class Mammalia; order Chiroptera; family Vespertilionidae; genus Murina; species Murina feae. The sequence continues at coordinate 48,548 of PVJC01007755.1, read as the reverse complement.
GCAAAAAAGTTGGAAGAGGAAAGGCCATCAGTTGAAAATGATCTAGAACTGCCAAGGGCATTAGAATTATTAGACAGGACCATTACGACAGGCATTCTCATTGTGTTCTTAAAATTAAAAAAGCAAAGTAGAGACATGGGAAGTTTCTTAAAAAAGAGATTCTAGAGATGAAAACTACAATTAATAAGATGGATGGGATTAACGGCTGGTTAGACCTAGCAGAAGAAAAGAACACTCAAATATTTAGCAAGAGAAATTACCCAAAGTGAAACGGAGAGAAAAATAACTTAAAATTCAAAAAAGTCCCAGTGAGCTGTGACAACTTCGCATGACTAATATACATTTAAGTCTAGACCCCCAAAAGGGGGGGAGGGATGGAAAAAATATTTGAAGAAATAATAGCTGAAATTTTAAACTGTGATGGAAACTATAAACAAGAAACATGAAGAACACTATACCCAATCATATCATTAACAAATTGCTTAAAACCAGGAATGGAAAAGAAAACCTTAAAAGCAGCAGCCAGAGGGGGGGAAAGGACATGTCACACACACAAGAACTGAGATAAAAATGACAATAGATTTCTTATCAGAAACACACAAGTAAAAAACAAAAGAGCAACATCTTTCAAGTGATGCAAGGCGGGCGGGGGAAAGGATGAAAACATAGAATTCTATACTCAGTGAAAATATCTTTCAAACAATGAAGGTGAAAGGAAGAGCTAAAAGAATTAACGATCAGCAGAGTCCCACTACAAAAATGTTGCTAAAGCATTTCCCTCTGACAGACGGAAGATGATTCCAAATGAAAGTACAGATACACACAAAAAATTAAAGAACACCAGAAATGGTTAAGTATAAATGTTTGTTGCTGTATATATCTCTTTAAAAGATAACTGATAGGGCATACAAGAATGAAAACAGTGCATTGTGGAGTTCACAGCATTTGTAAAAGTAAAGCACAACGCTGCAATAGCAAAGAAGCTACAGAGGAGAAATGGAAGTATACTCTTGAAAGGTTTTTATCTTCTATGTGAAGTTGTAACATCACTGGATGTATTCAATAAACCCTGAAACTACCACTAAAATGTTTGAAAACATAGGAGTTAATGAGCCAACAAAGGAGATAAAATGAAGTCATAAAAAATAAAAAGACTCATTCAACCAAAAGAAGATAGAAAAAGAGGGGAAGAAAAGGGACCAAGAATAGATGAGACAAATAGACAACAAATAGCAAGTTGATAGATTTAAACCTGACTAAATTAATAACCACATTAAGTCAAATGCTCTAAACATCCTACGTTAAATAATCAAATTGTGTTTTTTTAAAAAGGCCTAATTATATGCTGCCCTTAAATTGCACTTAACTAGAAACAAATAAACAAATGCTGTAGTTACTAGACAGGTTAATGTTGCCTTTACATGGGGCATATTTCATAGGAAAGACTTGAAACACACACACACACACACACACACACACACACACACACTAAAAAGCTTCAACATCAGCCCTACCTGGTTTAGCTTAGTGGATAGAGCATCAGCCTACGGACTGAAGGGTCCCAGGTTAGAGTCTTGTCAAGGGCACATGCCTGGGTTGTGGGCTCGGTCCAACGCGCAGGAGGCAGCCAATCAATGATTCCCTCTCGTCATTGATGTTTCTATCTCTCTCTTCCTCTTCTTTCCTCTCTGACACCAATACAAATATATATATATATATATATATATTTTTAAGCTTCAACATCAAATTCAAATGTTGAATTTATTGAATACCTCATTTCCAAACCATTTCGGAAAATTGAGACATTATTAACCCTCATCATGCTGCCTTCCATTAGAAAGTTATCCTGGCGGAGATGTACCTGCCACTCTCAGCTTTCTGGGGGCAACCTTGGGGGCCCCAAAGCTCACACATCACAGGGCCCTGCCCCAGCCCACTTCTGTGTCTGTCCAATGCAAATCTGGCCTCATTGAGTCTGCCTTGGTTTCTCTCCAAGCACTCTAGGCAGGTCCTACGGGGACTTCAGCCCTGCCTGCTCCAATGTCATCCTCCCCTCCCCCAACCCCACCACCTCCTGCCACCCACCTTCCTCTGGGTTCTTTTCCCAACCCTTCCTTCCTGCTCCAGCTCCTGGTAACAGCACAGCTGACCATGAATGACCCCAAGACCACACTATAGAGGCCTCTGCACCCTGTCCTGGGCTGTGTCCACCCTGCCTCATTTGGCCTCCCCAAATATAAGCCCCACTTCCCTGTGCCCTTCCAGACTCTTGGCAGTACCTCACCTGCCCACCTCTAGGCCCACTTGGGTCTGCTTCTGGCTTCCCTTCTGTGATGATTTATTCTTTCCATTTGACTGGCCACATAGTGCCCAGATTAAACATTATTTCCCCTTGTGTCTTGAGGGCATTTCCAGATGAGATTAGCTTTTGAATTCAGCCTCAGTAGATGGTTCTCTCAACGGGGTAGGCATCATGCAATTCATTGAGGGCCTGAACAGAACAACAGTTGGAGGAAGAAAAAATTCACCTCCTCTTGTTCCTGCCTCGATGCTAGAGCTGGGACACCTCATCTCATGTTCCGCTGCCCTTGGACTGGAATTGGCATCATTGGCTTCCCTGGCAGCTAGGCCTTCAGTCTGAATTACAGCATGGGCTCTCCTGGGCCTGTGCTTGCCGATGCTAGATCATCGAACTTCTCAGCCCCCATAACTGCATTGCCAGTTCCTCTCAATCAAGGTATAGGATCTACTTCGGTTCTCTTCCTCTTGAGAACCCTGCTGGCTGGTGCAGCAGTCGTGTTGCTGAGCCCCTCCTGCTTCCTCAGAGCCAAGCTCTCAGAATGAGATGCACACGCATGGCCCAGGCGTGTTGCTCCATCTGCCCTGGTTTTTCTGAGTCAGATGAGAGCATGGGAAGTTTATCAGGACATTCATTTCCAAAGCCCAGTGTTGATTCTTCTCTTAAAAGATGCATCGTCTCAGTAAACCAGGTGTATCTCTTCAGCAAAAACAAATCAAAACCAAAACCAAGACTTCCAGGCACTTGCCAGACCCTGACAGAGATGAGCTGTTTGCACTGGTTTAGATTCAAAAACTTCAAAATATGCATGGCCCATCAGAACCTCCAGGGATGGTGGTTGCAAGATGTGGGTGATCCCAGTGACATGCAGCAAGGACCCCCCATCAAGATACACACCCAACAAAGTACCGCCTGAGAGCTACTGTGGAGGGTGGCTCTGTTGGATGTGGGGTATCTGTTGGAGACCCACATCTATGCGATTCCCTTGCAGTCCAACCTGCTCTGAGTACCCCTTCCTCCCCGTCTCCTCCAGCAACAGCACAGTGGTAACATTTCCTGTACATAAGCAGACCCCCTTGTCTGCACTCACTTTTGTCTTAGAGCATTTTTTAAAGCAACTTAAGCTCAACTTGCTTTCTTTTTTCTTTATCTTTATTGTTGAGAGTATTATAGATATCTCTCTTTTTTTCTCCCTCATTGCCCCCTTCCACCTGGTTCCCGCCCCACCCCAAGCCTTCGCCACCCCATTTCTGTGTCCATAGGTAATGCAGATATGCATATAAGATCTTTGTTTAATCTCTTCCCACCTCTCCCCACCCCCTTCCCTCTGAGAAAAGTCGGTTTGTTTCATTTCCATGCCTCGGATTCTGTTTTATTCACCAGTTTATTCTGTTCATTTGATTTTTTATTCATTGATTTTGATTTTAAGATTCAGTTGTTGATAGTTATGTGTTTACTAGTATTGCCTTTTCATTGTTCATGTTTTTTATCTTTTTCTTCTTCTTCTGAGGCTCCTTATACTATCTTCATATTTTTTGGATTTTTTTCTTTTGGTTCTTCTTGGGTATTTTTTGCTCCTCTTATTTCAAATCATTGATTTGATTCTTGGAATCCTCTACTGTTGAATCCCTGTATGGTATTCTTTATTTCAGTCAGTGTATGCTTAATTTCTGACTGGTCCTTTCCATTTCTGGGGCATTCTCACAAAGATTCTTAAAAGTCTCACTAAGTTTCTTGAAGGTCTCATGAAGATCCTTGAGTAACCTTATAACTGTGATTTTGAACGCTGTATCCAGTAGCTTGCGTTCTTCCATTTCTTTCACTTGGGACATGTTTCTTTGTCTCTGCATTTTGGCTGCTGCCTTGTGTTTGTTTCTATATATTGGGTAGAGCTTCTATGTCTCCTTGAGTTGATACGGTGGCCTTGTGTAGTAGGTGTCCTTTAGGGCCCAGTGTCTTAGCCTCCCCAGTGACCTGAGCTGGGCACTCTAGGTGCGCCCCTGTGTGGGCTGTGTGCACAGTCTTGTAGTTGAGCCCTGATTAGTGTTAATGTCACTGGGAGGAATTGACCTCCATGCAAATTGCCTGTGAGGACCAGCTGCAACTACAGGGGTAGAGCTGCTGTGCAGGAGACACCCCTGTGGAGCAGGACTTCCTTCAGTGGGGCTTTGGTGCTCACTGAGTCTTCCCCTTGAGTGTGTCGCTGATAGATGTGTAGAGTTGTAATCTGGTATGGTCTGACACTGACCACTGGGTGCACTGGCTCTTGGGTTTCCAGGGAGGTGCAAAGTCAGCCAAGGCCTGGTGTCACCCAGCAGGAGCTACAGAGAGATCTGCAGATTCCTCCTCTTTGTATTGGGTTTGGGAGTGCCCAGACGAGGCCCAGCAGTGAAGCAAGGCAGGCTGGTGCTGGTGCTATGTCTTGGGCCTTTTACTTGATAGGTGGGGCTTCTTGGCCCAGCTGCAGCTTGTGAGAGAGATTTTAGCCATTCTTATGCAAAAGCTGCTGCACACAGCTTGGGTGGGATTATAAAATGGATGAGGTGGAGTCTCAGGGAATCACCAAGGCAGAGCAAACAAATGGTGGCCAGTCAGCCCTGCAACCGAGGAGGACCTCCCACAGGACCAGACCCCTGCTAGCACCTCTGTGTGGGAGAAAGCCACCGAGTTCCTGCTCCGATGTCAGACAACCCAGTTCCTCCCCATATGTGTCTGTGTCCCCAGGATCCTCGTCCTGATGCTGCAGCTCAGAGGAAGTGAGACGGAATAAGTTCGTGCTGGCCCTTTACGAGGGACACCTGGGTCTCCGGCAGCCTCCGTGTTCCTCAGCCACAATCCACGCTGGTTTTTACAGCCCCTAGTTATGGGGACTTCTCTTCCCAGCTCTGGGAGCCTGGGCTGGGGGGCTGGTGTGGGACTGGAACCCCTTACTCCTCCCTGGGGGCCTCTGCAGAGACATCTCCCTTCCAATTAAAAAAGCGGCACACGTGGGTTCAGGTCCAGCAGATCCGTGCCTCTGTCCTCTGACCCGTCTCAGTGTGTTTTCTTTATTCTCTAGTGGTAAAACTTCCCTTCAGCCAGTTTTCAGGTGGTTCTGGATAATGGTTGTCCTGCCTTTTCGTTGTAATTTTGATATGGTTGTGAGAGGTGGTGAGTACAGGCCTTTACCTACGCTGCCATCTTGGTTCTCTGTCTTTGAGCATTTTACCTTCATCTTTACCACAGAGAATAAAGCCATGGGAGATAAGGTGAGGTTTCAGAAGTCAGAGGAAGAAGTGAAAACTTCTTCCCTCATCCCTTTCGAGGATATTATCGCTCCAGCCCCAGAACATGTGTTGCTATGGTGATGGAAGGAATAAATGCTAAAACTGGGAGACCATGACGTGTTGCAATGGGAATGGGGTTGTGGAGGTTTAACGAGTCTTCTTTGCAAACTAGCAGGTGTCCCATAATCCAATGGGTTGGTAAGAAAATCTCCTTGGAGTTTTCAAAAACATAAATCTCGGTCTTCTTTTTGTGACCCTAATCATCTGCGTCACTCAGCTTTTGCCATGTTGAGCTGCAGCAACGAATAACTCTAAAACCACAGGAGCTAAAGATAAATTTAAAAAATAAAACCACAGGAGCTTATAACCACAAACTTTTATTTCTTGCTCATGTTACAAGTCGACTTGGCAGTGGCACTGGTCCAAGTGTTTTTATCATCCTCAGCAGACAAACTGAAGGGGCAGCTTTTTTTTTATTTAAAAAATTTTTAAATTACAGTTTACATTCCATACTATGTTAGTTTCAGATACACAGCACAGAGCTTGGACATTTATATAACTTACAAACTGAACCCCCAGATAATTCTAGAACCCACCTGACATCATACATACTTATTATATTATTTACTATATTCCCTATGCTGTACTTTATATTTCCATGACTATTTTGAAATTGCCAATTTTTACTTCTTAATCTCTTCAACTTGTGTAACCAGTCCCCCAATCTCCCCTCCCAATATGGCAGCTATCAATTTTTAAAATATTTTTTAAAAAATATTTTTATTGATTTCAGAGAAGAAGGGGGAGGGAGAGCGAGAGCTGGAAACATCAATGGTGACAGAGAATCATTTATTGGCTCCTTCATGCCCCACATTGGGAATTGAACCCACAACCCGGGGATGTGCTCTGACCGGGAATCAAACTGTGATGCTCAACCACTGAACCACTCTGGCCAGGCTGGCCACCATCAGTTTGTTCTCTGTAGTATGAGTCCTTCTACTTTGTTCTTTTGTTTTTCTTAGATTCCACATATAAGTGCAATCATATTTGTCATTCTCTGTCTGACTTATTTCACTTACCATAATACCCTCTAGGTCCATCCATGATGTCACAAATGGTAAATTTTCATCCTTTTTTATGGTGCAGTAGTATTGTATATATGTACCACATTTTCTTGATCCATTGTCTATCAATCGACACATTGCTTCCATATCTTGACTCTTGTAAATAATGCTGCAGTGAACATAGGGATGCACAGATCCTTTCAAATAGTGTTTTGGATTTCTTCAGATAAACACCCAGGAGTGAATTGCTGGGTCCTATGGGTAGTTCTGTTTTTAATTTTTTGAGGAATCTCCATACTGTTTTCCATAGTGGCTGTACTAATTTGCAATCCCACAACAATGCACAAGAGTTCCCTTTTCTCCACATTCTCCCCAACACTTGTTGTTTCTTGATTTATTGATGATAGCCATTCTGACAGGTGTGAGGAGATAAATTCCATTTCCCTATTGACTAGTGATTGAGCACCTTTTCATGTCTAGTGACCATCTGTATGTTCTCTCTGGAGAAATATTCATTCAAGTCCTCTGCCCAATGTTTAATTGGTTTGTTTTAGGTGTGTTTGTTTGTTTGGTTTGCTGTTAAGTTATATGAGTTCTTTATACATTTTGGATATTAGCCCTTTATTTAATATGTCATTGGAGAATATCTTCTCCCAATCATAGGTTGTCTTTTCATTTTGTTGATGGTTTCCTTTGTTTGGAAAAAACTTTTTACTTTGATATAGTCCCATTTGTTTATATTTTCCCTTGCCTGAGGAGATACATACAAAAAAAAAATATTACTAAGAGCAATGTCAGAGAGTTTACTGCCTGTGTTTTCTTCCAGGAGTTTTATGGTTTGGGGTCTTACACTGAAGTCTTTAATGCATTTTGAGTTTATTCTTGTACATGGTGTAAGAAAATGGCCTAGTTTCATTGTCTTTGCATGTATAGTATCTGTCCAGTTTCCCAATACCATTTATTGAAGAGATTCTCTTTACCCCATTATATACTCTTGCCTCCTTTATCATAAATTAATTGACCAAATGGGTTTATTTCTGGGCTCTTTATTCTGTTCCACTGATCTATGTGTTGGCAACATTCGTTGATTTTTAAAACTTCTGCTGGGATATATCTTCTCACATGCCATTGACCAAAGTAGGTTAAATAGCCAAGCATAAAGCCAATGGGACAGGAGGGCAGTCTACCTTCCCATGGGAGAGAGCCCAGGGAGAGTGTGGAAGCATTGGGCCCAGAGAGGGGCAGTGATATGTGAGGCAAGTCATATAAACCACTGCAGAGGCCAGGGAGCCACAGACCTGGTCTGTTGACATACCAGGACAAAAATATCAACATATTTTATATTTAAAAAGCTGATACTAAAATATTGAATCCACTGCAGGAAAGCTGCAATATAGATATTGTGAATCATTCAGAAATGTTCTTGTTGTGGAGGGTATACCTTAAAAGGATAAATTGGTTCTGCTCAAACCGAGAAATCCATTTAGGGCTTTTCAAAACCAAAAGAGGTGCCAGGGCACTTTGAAAGAGGCCATTAGTAATATACGTGGTGAGTTACCCCTGACTTATTAAAGAAGAGCATGGTTTTATAAATGAGTCCATTCGAGAGTCTTCATGAGATATTAGTGCTCTCGGAGCTGGCTGAATAGGAGGGAAGGGAAGATAATTAGGACAGTCAGAAACCTGTTATTTTGTGAGATTGCCAAAGGAAATTAGTCCTGCGTGCATTCTTTGGCAGGTACTTAGAATGGCTTTGCAAGGGGCCTGCACAGAACTGGCACTGCTGAGAGGGAGGTGATTTAGGCACAATCTGCAACTCGGGGACTCATGTCTGGGTGGGGGAGGGAGGCAAATATTTAAGCCAATAAACCGCAATCCATGTGTAATGGACAACAGTAGGAGTATGTACGGTGAGAGGGGCAGGTTCCCTGGGGGGGGGGGGGGCGCATGCAGGGCCTCGGAGGGGCTCTAATGTCTTAGCTGGGTGTAGAAAGGTGAACAGGTGAGCAAGGAAAGGGGAAAGCTGGGAGGGCGCTCACGGCAAAGAGAACAGCAAGTGCAAAGGCAGGAAGTATGAGAAGTGGAACAGGGCTGCCTCTAGCTGTGCAGCAACAGACATGAGTTACAATGACACCACCTCTTGATCGTTTTAAAAGTCAGTGAGGGCCTGCCTCATGGCTCAGTGGTTGAGCCTTGACCTATAAATCGGGAGATCACGGTTCAATTCCCGGTCAGGGCACATGCCCAGGTTGCAGGCTGAGTCCCCAGTGGGAGCGTGCAGGACACAGCCAATCAATGATTCTCTGTCATCATTCATGTTTCTATCTCTCTCTCCCTCTCCCTCCCTCTCTGAAATCAATAAAAATATATATTTTTAAATCAGCTAGGAATTTTATTGTGTGCCCTCCTGCCTGTGTGTGTGAGGTTTGTATGGGAGGGCAGTTACGATGGGACAGCCTCTGTGCTCACAGGTAAATCAATGTATGGCCATGATGAGAACCTTGCTCAGTTCGCACCTGATCACCTGCGCACGCACAGCCCTGCTGGCAGGACTCCCGACATTTAGTGTTGCTGGAACATAACGTGTAATCTTAGGCGCTGGGGCCTGCGTGTGAGGGGTGGTGATGAAGGGAAGAGGAAACAGTAGGGGGAGATGTGTTTAAAAAGGTGGGTGGAACTCACAGGAAAAGGGCCCTGCTGACAGGTGGCAACGAAGAGTCAGAGAAAGAGGCGTGTTCAGGCAGCAGGTCCAGAAGCTGTAGTGGGAGAGTGAGATGCGGAATACAGGCCCCGAAGTATCCAGGTCCTAAGCCCTAGACCCTGGGAGTGTTACCGTATAAGGCAGAGGTTCTCAACCTTGGCTGCACATTAGAATCACCTGGGAATCTTTTTAAAATCTGATTTCTGGGCCTCATCCTCCAGAAATTCTGTTTCTTTGTTATGGGGTGGGGCCACAACATTAGTAACAAAGAAACAATTTCCGGAGGATGAGGCCCAGAAATCAGGATTTTCAAAAGATTCCCAGGTGATCCTAATGTGCAGCCAAGGTTGAACACCAATGGTCTAAGGCAAAAGGGGCTTTGCAGGTGTCACTCATTAAGGCCCTTAAGATGGTGTGTGTGTGTGGGGGGGGGGATGGGTCATCTGGGTGGCCCCAGGAAGTCACAGGGTCCTTAGAAGAGGGGGCAGGGGGAGCTGAGACACAACAGAAGAGGAAGGTGAGGTGACGATGGAAGCAGAGACAGGCGTGAAGATACCACACAGCTTTGAGGTGAGGGAAGGGGCATGAACCAAAGAACACAGCTCTAGAAGCTGGTAAAGGCTAAGAAGGAGGCGCAGAAGGA